>JAQQSU010003175.1:0-14443 GCA_028627135.1 Pseudochirops cupreus | reverse complement strand
AGAGAGGGAGAGAGGGAGAGCACGAGAGAGGGAGAAGGGAGAGAGGGAGAGAGAGGGAGAGAGGGGGGGGGGGAGAGAGAGAGTTTCTCTCCCAGCAACTGGAAGCTGACTGAGAACTGAGTTGGAGTTTTCTCGAGACCAGAATCTGGTGAAGGCTGAAGTTGCTGCTGCCTGGAAGGCTGAGATTCCTTCTGGGTCCTAGGGCCAGCCAGACTGCTGGAGGACTAAAGAAGCATAACCTGGACAACCCTTTGTTTGTGGCTTGGTTGATCCTTGAGTTCCTGACAACAGAAGTTGTGAAGATTTTGCGATGTGCTGGACCCTGTGAATTTCAGTGTGTACCAGGAACTGCCCAGAGTACTGGACAAGGACCTGGGAGCTGTCTGCCTCTGAATCCAGGTGACTGTTTGGTGGATTCAGGTAGGAGCTGGGACCATGGAAGGGGATCCAGGGAATTTGAGAGACCACCCTGAGTCAAGATGAAGAAAAGGCTTCTTCTTGGTTATTGAACATGTAATGAAATTGAAGTTTACTAGACACCAACCAGTGAAGGATTAGTGTAATTTTCTAATGATTGTATTTAGTGATTAATGATACTTAGTAATTGTAAATCTGGATAAGTGATTGATTAAGTTAATTTATGATTGCCTCATGATTTATTCTTTTATTCTTTGTTGTCTATACTGTAGCCACTTTGGTGAAAACTATGTGGCTACTCTAATGTTAAGTTGTTGTGAATATTATATTGTGATTTCCTGTGATAAGATGTAATGTTGTGAATATTATACTGTACCTTGATTTTCTGAGAAAGTTTGCCTTGATTTGTAATGGAATAAATGGAGTGTTCACTATGCCATGTAATCAGAACCTTAAAAGATGTTCACAGTAGCATTCTTTTGGAAAGCTGCTTGTGCATGGCATTACAGATCTTCAAATTCTTATTACCATTACACACTCATAAACTTTTTATTCTTCTTTGTCTTTAACATAGTGCTCTGCACATAGTAGGTATCTGGAAAATATTTGTTGAATAAATCAATACAAATTTAAGAGGGAAAAATAACAAGCCGACTTGAAGAAGATCATGTTATCATTCACACGTACATTACTTCTCACTAACTCCTTTTTCACACAGTCTTTTCCTTTTTTTATTTCCTTCTGTTTCTATCATTGAAAACCCCTGACATACTTCCTCTTTGTGTAGATCATCAGTAATTGATGAAGCCAGACCTTGGAAGAAATTATGCCAAATCCAAAGAATGAATACTGTGAGGAAGTAAACATTTTAATATCTTTCATTATGCTGCTGATCATTGTCATAAAATGCTTTATCCCTATGGCATTCAAAAAGAAGGAGAGGATGGTGAAAATAGCAGTGGCTAGAAGTGTCTTTAAAACCTATCTGCTAGGCCAGTCATTCTATTTCCACAGTCCAAGTGGGTTTTTAATGAATCTGAAAAGCTGTTATGAAATCTGCAGTGTTCTGTTCTGGATTTTCACCTGAGTTTGTGATGTATTCTCAATTGCTTCTCTTCCAAGGAAATTTCATCTCATGTGATATTTCAAGATGCCCCTAGCTCAGCTGGGAAGCATAAAAAGAAAAATGGAGGAAGAAGTAATTTCAAGCATTTGAAATATCAGATAAGCTTCAGGTAAGTAGCAAGATCTTTCAGTAACTTTTCTGAATTGAACTTTCCATTTTCAACTCTGTTTTTAAAATAATCGTTTTGTTGCCTAATTATGTTTCCAAATTATCTTAGTCGTAAGAAGAGGGGCAGGGGAATTTGTCATAGCATCAGGAAAGCAGAGCAAAAGTCAACATAGTTCCCTCCATTTCCACTCTTAAGTGCCTCCTTGAGGCTTGCAGAAACTTCAAAGTAATTTATATAATTTGGATATTAATTTATAGGAGATAATTTAAAATTAAAAGCTAGGGGACTAGAAAGGCATTTACTCATCCTAAACAAACCCAGAATGAAAACTGAGATATTTTCTACTGAGTGGATGTGGGTTGAGCAGAAAAGTCCTGAGTGACCTTTTTTTCCCATCAGCCAAGAATAGTAAATCATTTCTAATAACAGGACCGCAAATGTGTTAATTAAACTTCCAGGTATGAAGGCTTAGGGCAGCCTCACAAAAGAGCAATAACAATTCTCCAACTCTCTCATCCCTAACTGAATCAAACAACCCTAGGAAGAAATTCTAATGGCAGGCAATTCCAGTAGATGATATCAGTATCTCAGAGAAGAAGCAGTGAATAACAACATCAGAGAAAGACTATAGCAGATGGAGAGAAAGAGTGAAATGAAAAGGAGGCACTACAGAATTCTGAGAGGAGTTAGCCTCAGTATTGTTATAGCTATGAGGTAAGTCCCAGGGGTGTGCTGGAGCCAGCTCCAGCAGCTTTGGAGAGCCATTTGTTAAGTTTTAAATGTGAGCATTTACACCTTGGAAATTGGCAATTGTTACAAATTAGGGCTCAAAGTATTTTTTGTTGGTTGTCTAGACTTAAGAAAGTAATGGAGAAAATGTTAATAGTGCAGATCAAACCTAAAAGTGTGTTTGGTTTTGTTGTTGTTGCTGTTTGTTTGTTTCTGAGAGTCAGTTTGGAGTTGATTTTTCCTCACCTCATGTGAAATGTCAAGAGAATTCTCCTTCCCTTCTCTTCCATTTTGGATATCTGTGGGAGGCTGAACCTTTTTGTTTATGGGGCCAGAAAATGACTCAATTCTTTTATTTCCCTGCTTTTTACCTTCTCTTTCTGTCCTAGTGGAGTGGTATTTGATTGAGACAGAAGGTAGCTGCTTAGTCTCTCAATAGAAAACACCTTGGATGGGGTTCAATTTGTGTGGGCATAAGTATATTTATTTCCCTTCCTCCAAGAGGTGCAAACACAGTGAGCTTGGTATGGGCTATGTGATCATTTGCAAGTTATTTAACCTCTCATTTTAATAAGAAATTCTCAAAAGTATAACTTGCAGATTAGGTTCCCTTTTGCATTGGTGGAGGGAGTTTCTGCCACTACCACCACCACCACCAGTCCTCCATCATCATCATCATCATCATCAACATCATCATCATCATCATCATCATCAACAACAACAACAGCAACAAAACATTTACTAAGCTCTTACTATGGATCAGACACAGTGCTAAGTAATGTTCACTAATGAAATAATAGATGCGGATGGAAAAAAGTATCCTAGACATTCTACTTAATCTGACAGTTGTGTGTCAAATGGGACATCTGCTACATATTTATATTTGTGTCCTAACTGCATATTCAAATTTATATACTATGGAATAGACATTCCATGGACTGTCTACTCTTGCTGTCTACAAAATGAGTACTATGTGTTCTATGCATGCCCACTTGAGTGATGCACTGTGTGAGGTTGACTTCAGCAACAATAACTTGCAAGTAAAAAGTGTCATATAACGTATCATGAAGGACACTCAGCTTGATTCCAAGCAGCCAACATTTATTAAAATATTCCCTATAGTATATGTAAGATGTTGTCATATAAAGAGATGAGAGTTGGAACTAAAATGACTGAGTACTAGGAAACAATGTAGCTGAGCTCCTCTTCACAAATTTCTAACAGATCTAGAGTATGTATCAGAGCTCTTGCTCAGCCGGCCAAGATGCCGAAAGGGAAGAAGGCCAAGGGGAAGAAGGTAGCTCCAGGCCCTGTTGTAGTAAAGAAGCAGGAGGCCAAGAAAGTGGTCAATCTTTTGTTTGAGAAGCATCTCAAGAACTCTGGCATTGGTCAGGACATCCAACCCAAAAGGGACCTTACTTGATTTGTCAAATGATCTTGGTACATCAGACTGCAGCATCAAAAATCTATCCTTTATAAGGGATTGAAGGTCCTGCCAGCAATTAACCAGTTCACCCAGGCTTTGGATCATCAGACAGCTACTCAACTGCTTAAACTGGCTCACAAGTATAGACCAGAGACAAAGCAAGACAAGAAACAAAGGCTGCTGGCTCGGGCTGAACAAAAGGCTGTAGGCAAAGGAGATGTCCCCACTAAGAGACCACCTGTCCTCAGAGCAGGTGTTAACACTGTTACTACCCTGGTAGAAAACAAGAAAGCACAGTTGGTAGTGATTGCACATGATATGGACCCCATTGAGCTAGTGGTCTTCCTACCTGACTTGTGCCGAAAAATGGGGGTTCCTTACTATATTATCAAAGGTAAAGCGAGACTCGGTCACTTAGTTCACAGAAAGACCTGCATGAGCATTGCCTTCACACAGGTTAACCCTGAAGATAAGGGAGCCCTGGCTAAGCTGATGGAAGCCATCAAAACCAATTATTACAACAGATATGATGAGATCCATCTTCACTGGGGTGGCAGTGTTCTGGTTCCAAAATCAATGGCTCATATTGCCAAGCTGGAAAAGGCAAAAGCTAAGAAACTTGCAACCAAATTGGGTTAAATGTATATTTGATTTTTCCCTACATAAAAATAAAAATTTAAACAACAACAACAACAATGAAGAGTATGTATCAGACTGACTTCTGCCAGAAGAAATCCAGAAAAAGTCCTTGTAAGTTCTTTGTCTGCTACAGCTGGGCATAGACAGACAGACAGGGAGGTCTTTTGACATTGGACATAGGTAGGGCCAGAAGTATGATGAACTCAGGGAGGGGCTGTTTATCAGGACAAGAAGAGGTCTTAGATCCATTTCAAGACACTCTCACAACCACACTGGGGCACCATGAAGGGGATAGGTGTTAACTGGTGGCTTTGTTATTTACTTCCCAGTTCTGGGTTGTATTCAGAGCAGAGTGAAGAGGATATATGTACAGGTCAATGCTGTTCCCAGGCAGGGAGTCCCTGGGCTATGTATGGAGAAAGGAGGATGTTCATATGTCCAAAAGGCTATAAATCTCTTCACACCTTTTGATATAGCAATATCACCACTAGCTCTGTATTCCAAAGAGAACAAAGAAAAGGGAAAATGACTTACCTGTAAAAAAAAATATGGCACTTCTTTTTGTGGTGGCAAAGAATTGGAAATCAAGGAAATGCCCATCAACTGGTCAATGACTGAACAAGCTGTGGTTTATGATTGTGATGTAATACTATTGAGCTCTTACTGTTGAGCAGGATGGTTTTAGAAAAACCTGAGAAGACTTATATGAACTGATGCAAAGTGAAGTACACAGAACCAGAAGAACATTGTACACAGTAACAGCAATATTTTAAGGATGAACAACTGTGAAAGATTTAGCTACTCTGATCAAGACAATAATCTAACATAGTTCCAAAGGGCCCATGATGAAAAATTCTATTTACTTCCAGAGAGGATGATGTTTGTATTTTCATACCCCTTAAGGACGCATTGTACTAGGAGATACCCTAGCCTGGGACCCCCTAAGTGTGTAAACAAGTATTTTGGAGAATGTTACTGAATGCTTTAATATATGCACCATATGATATATTGAGTGTTATGACATATATATATATATACACATATACAATATTTATTCATATATATGAATATGTATATTCATACATATGAATGTATAAGCAGAGATCTATAATAAATAGAGAGTTTATTATGCTATGCAATTAGACCCTTAAAATTATTCACAGCAACAGTCCTCAGGTGTGCTGCTGTGATTGGTGTTACACAATCTGTGACACAATTTTTTTAAGGACATAGTGTGGACATTTGTTTTGATTGACTATATGAGTAGTGGGCTTTCTTTTTCTTATGTTCTCAATGTTGACTAGGAATTTGGGTGGGGAGAGTGAAAAGGTAGATATTGACTGATCAAAACAAAATGTTAAAAAGAAAAAGAGAAAACTTAGGGAATCTGATCAACATGGTGACCAACCACAATTCCTAAGGACCTATGATGAAACACGCTGCCCACCTCTTGACAGAGAGGTGATAGACCTAGACCACCAGAGTGAACATTTCAAACCAGGAGACAAAACCTTCTTTTAGGCAAGTTCCCGAAAAGTCACTCCAATCTATAGCTTCTAGTTCCTTTTTATTCTCAGGGTCGGTTTTCTTTTGGAGTTTGCCATTTGCTCTTGCAGAATGAAATAGAATCCTAAACTCTTTCTTATTTTCTCACCCTATCTCCCAATCTGCCACAGGACCCTTCTGTTCACACACATCATCCCAGATTTAAGGGTGGGACAAGTGATCAGAGATTTCCAATGAAACCCAGGCAAGATTGATTTATGTAATTTAATATATAGAGGAATCTACAGAGTAACAGTTTCCATATTAATATCTCTTTGCTTTAAGCAAGAAATTAATCTTAAGTCACATTCTCCCATCCTTATTTTCTCTTACTTGAAGTGCTTTCTGCTAGATGCTTTCATCTGCTCTGGAATCTCTACCTGTGGCCAGATAATGTCACTGTTATTGGTCGTCTCTTCCTCTGAAGAACTAAAATTTAGGATTGTCCAAAAGACATCGGTGAAGTGATAGTGAGCATAAATAGCTAGCATATTGCAATGAATGGATTACAGAGGCAAAGCTGAATAAGGGATGTCATCAAGCAAATACATGAGTAAAAATGATTGGCTGCTCATGTGGTGAGAAAGGATTAATTGATGGACAGTTCCAATGCTCCAACGATATTTTTACAGTGTCAGGAGAAAACAAGGAAAGCTCTCAGGATGTTGGCTGGGCTTTCTGTGCAAATTTATGAGAGGGCACAATAAGAATCCCTTAGACCAGACAAATATGAATGGGTTGCGATCACTAAAGGAAGTGATCCACTAGTGTGGATCACTAAAGGAAGTACCTAAGGCAATGAAATCGTAGCTGCCTTTGAGTATTTGAGTATACATATATGAATCCCATACTCAAACTGGTTATATTGAATATGTCTTATTCATACCTACTTTGCTCATATCATTCATATGCTTTCTGGAATGCTCTCCATTTCTCTGTGCAAATCATAAGTATCCTTCAAGGCCTAGCTCAAGTGCCTCTATGACATCTTTTTGATCAATCATTCAGTGATTTTCACTTTTTTGAACCACGTATGCCTGGGGTTTAAACTAGTGCACCAATCTCACGTTATTTCCTGGTCATTGCTAGGACATGTTGCACTCACTCCATCTGTACTCTTTAATCCTTTTCCTCTGGAACCACTTAGACTCAACCCTTGAGTCCTGGTCTCTTCTCTAGATCCCTGACCTCTGTCCCTGGATCCCTAGGCTCTCAGATAAGTGAGTTTTTTGACTTATCTTCTCCGAAATGAGCCTCCACTTCCAATTATTTCCAAACCATGTCTCCATGGGTATACTCTGCTCCCTTTCTAGCTTCTCTGTGTGTGTTGTCTTCCTCTATAAGAATGTAAACTCTTTGAGGCCAGAGATTATTTTGCTTACTTGCATTTGTATCCTCAGAGTTTAGCACAATGCCTGGGCCAACATAACCACTTAAGAAATACTTCATTATTCATTAATTTAATAATTTATTCATTTATTTTTTATTGTATACTAACTTGTACTTTTTTCATATGGTTGTACATTATCTCTCTGATTATATTGGGAGGTCATAGGTTGTTGTAAAGAGGACCATGACATCAGGAAGGTTGATGCCTTGGCTTGCAAATGAATTGGATTTAATTGAGGGAGGGCTATGCAAAGTCATTACCCTCACTCTCTGAGCTGCAGACATATGAATCCAGTGACAAGATATAGATTAGGATGACTAGAGATGGCCCTGGGTACTGTGAGAGACCTAGGCCTTTTTAAATTAAGGTCTTTCTCAAGTCTCAGTTTGACTGAGGCAACACCCATTCAGGGATTAAGGGTGGATAAGAAAGGAACCAAAGAAAGGCCTATTTCGCCTAGAGAAGAAAAACAAAAACAAAACAATCTGAGAGGCCTCAGGGTTTCTAATCAAAACTGAAGCAGTTGCTAATTATACTCACTCTGAGCCCCTGAGGCCCAAACAATGACCAAGTGAGGCTTGGACTGGGACCTATTGTTGGCCAGTGAAGCCAAGGACCTGTTATCATTATAGGGCCTTAGCACATTATAGGCCCAGTGAATATGTATTAATTGATAAAAGCAAAGTCTGACCAGGGCAGGAAACTAGTGGTTAGAACAACTCTGAAAGAATGAACTTAGATAAAGGAAATGAAAGAGACACATAAAAAACAACTTTGCATACTCAGAGGAGCTATAAGAGATTGAAAATAGTTAGGCTGGTGTATTTGATTGGTGCCATTCATCCCTAGTTGCAAAGGTAGAGATACTCACATCACTATTATGCTTTGAAGAGGTCATTGTCTGAGATCCAAGAAGGCACAATGGTAGCTGAAAAGTACCTGAGATAGGCTGTCCCATTGTGCTCAATTAAGCAGTATGCTGGTATTCACTTTGGGGATTCCTCAATTTTTCTTCTTGTCTCTGCCAACCATGGCTCAGAGAAATGCTGGCAGCGTGTTGATTCATCTGTGACTAGATAAGCAATCACAGATTGCTGCCAATGACTTTGCCAGCACCTCTGCCATTGGAGAATAGCTTTGGTCTATAGTAACTTAAAATTGTTTAGAGAGGGATCCCTCAAAATTTCATAAAACTTAATTTTAGGCTATGTATACTTGAACATATTCTTAACTTTAACAATTTAATTGCCACAAACCACCAATCTGTTCAGTGAACATTCATGAGCTGCCCCACCCACTCACTCCATCCTTGTGCTTGGGGATACTTAAACAAATACCTGTATTCTATGACAGTTCTGATCCAAAAGGTCACTACTTTGCTAGGAAGATTAAATGACCTCCATGACAGAATTTACCAATTCAGTAACAAAGACACAAGTTAGCCACTTTATGAGGTACATTCAGATACTCATGCCTGTAAGAACTCCTT
Organism: Pseudochirops cupreus; assembly: GCA_028627135.1. Lineage (NCBI taxonomy): Eukaryota > Metazoa > Chordata > Mammalia > Diprotodontia > Pseudocheiridae > Pseudochirops > Pseudochirops cupreus. Next base: position 5,573 of record JAQQSU010003175.1, on the reverse strand, counting down.
AGATCACAAAATAAACACTTAATAAATGATGTTTTTCAAAATTATTTTGGAGTTATTCACTCAGCAATTTCTAAACTAATCTTCTAATATGCCAGGTATTTTCCTTTCAGCTCAGCTATACGTTTTGATGTAATTTAAAATATTTATTGATTATACATTATGTGCAAACCATTATGTTAGGCACACACTGCTTCCAGTTGGGGTCATATATGCCCAACCTATAGCAGACAATATGTATTTCTAGATAAAGGTTGGTCAGTGAATCAATCAAGAAGAATTTATTTCACTGTCTCCTGCATGTCAATCACTGTGATAGATGTTGGGAATAAAAAGATAACAGTGAAATATTCTCTGCCTTCAAGGAAATAGCTTTCTATCAGATGATCTCACATTGTGCATTAAATTAATTTTTTTTGCTTTTTATTAGTTTTTCTTTTATTAGCTTTTTTAAAAATTAGATGAAGGAAATCAAAGAAATGATAAGATTGCTGCTCAGAATTATGGGAAAATAAAAATGGATTAGGGAAATCAGCTATCAAATTTTATTTTTGTTTATGTTTTGTCAATCTGCCAGTCACTCAACAAGCAAAAAAATACTATGTGCTAGGCACTAGGCTAGGCACTGAGGATACAAAGTAAGGTAAAAATATTCCTTGTTCTAAGGAACTTGCACTCTAAGGGCAGAAATGGCATGTAAATAACGGGGAACATACAAGATGCCTACAGAATAAATGGAAAGGAATCTCAGAGGGGAAAGAAGGCATTAGCACGTGGGGATGGGTGGAGTGGGACTTAACTTGAATCTTGATGGAAGCCAAGTAGGCTGAGATGAGGGGACAGAGAATTCCAGCCATGAGGTTTAATCTGTTACAGCTGACTTGTTCTTTGGGACTTTGCTATGACCAAATCACAGACATAAGACATGGAACAACCTTGGAAAGAACATCAAGAAGGGTAGGTAGCTTATCTGTGGGGATCACAGAAGGAAGAAAAGTTAAAAAAGAGTTTAAAGGTACAAAGAACCAAGTTACTTTAAATGACATTTATCGTTTACTCATTCAGTCATGTCTCATCACCTGAGATGATTCACCCTTCCTGTCCATTTAAGTTCACTGACACCCAAGATGTCGATGTTTAATCCATCCATCTTCTGTCTGACCACATTCAACTTACCTTGGTTCATAGATCTTACATTCCCAGGTTCCTAGTCAATATTGATTTTATAGCATCAACTTTCCTTTTGTCAACAGACATAATGCCTTACAACAATTTATATTTGACCCTGATGATAATAGAAAGCCATTGGAACTCCTGGAGTATATGGATGAAGGTGATGTCATCAGAAATACACTCTAGAAATTCACTGTGGCAGCTGAGTTGTCAATAGATTGAAGTGGGGAGATGTGAAATATAGGGACCGTTTTCAAAGCTGCTGAAACACTACAGGTGAAAGGTGATTAGCTGAACTAGGATTGCAGCTATGTGAATGAAGAGAAAGGGATGTGTAGGGAAGATGTCTTTGAAGTAGAAATGACAAAACATGGCAAGAGATTAGACATATGAAGTGAGTGAGGAATTGAGGATGACATCAATGATGCTGCAATCCTGAGTTGTTGGGGAAATGTGGTGCTCCAGCATGTAATGGGAAATACAAGAGAAGGGGATTTTTCTTTTTTTTTTTTTTGTGGGAAGAGAGATGCTGCGTTCTGTTTTGGATACACTGAGTTTAGAATGCCTATGGGACATCCAATTGCAGATTTCCAAAACACAGCTGGTGGTTTGTGACTAGCTCAGAGCAGAAACCAAGGCTGAGTATATGGATCTAGTAAACATCTGCATAGTGATGATAATTGAACAATGAAATCACCAAGTGAGCTAGTATAGAGTGAAAAGAGAAGAGAACCCAGGATGGATCATTGTGAGGTAAATGCATTCAGTGGGAGTGATAAGAATGAGGAACCAGAAAAGGTACCTGTGAAGAAAGGGTCAGGTAGGAGAGAAATCAGGAGAGAGTATTGTCATGAAAATCTAGACATGAGAGACTATCTAGGAACTGAATGAGATCCATAGTTACGAACAATATAGGGAAGTCAAGAAAGATGAGGATTGACAAGAGACCATTCATTAGATTTTCCAATTAAGAAATCATTGGTAACTATGGAGAAGGAGACTTCAGTGGAATAGTTAGGTTGGAAGCCAGATTGCAGAGTTATATATATTTTTTTAATGTCTGTCTTATTTGAAGATGGCCATAATCTCAGATCGGGTTTTGCATTCAATCTGTTGTGATATATTGCTTTGTTTGAAATATATGAGGAAAATTTTGCTTCACACAGACAGGTAGCTTGAAAAAGAGGGCATTTCATAGATATTTATGTAAAATAAATAGATTCAAAGGATGGTGTCAGGCATGTAAAGATTAAAAACAATGATAATACAGAGCTGGTCCTCAAGGCTCTTATAGTCTAAAAGAATAGGGGTGGAGATTTGATTGCACAAATAGATATTTTGCAAAGCAAAATGTGAGAAGGACAAAGGAGAGATCTAGATAAAATAATAGGAAATGAGAAGGGAGATATTGGTATAGCAAAAAGATTGTTGGATCCAGTCAAAGCACCTGCATAATATACCTTGCGAATTGCCAGTGATTCTTGGACTTTGGGACACTGCCCATAATACATACATCTGTTGTAAGGATTTAGAGCTAATAAAAAGCTTCTCTAAGAAAGGGAACAAATGAAGTTACTTACAGAACAGGACAAAGCAGAGACCTGTGTATTTGTAATGAAAGAAATAACTTAATGCGGGATTCTAGGGTTCTAATCCTAAAAAGACCAAACTCTTGATTTGAAAATATATTCCTGAAAATTATTCATTGCTCTTGGTATTGCAAATATGTAGGAATTTGTTTTTGTAGAGTAATCTGAAAATAAGAAGCAAAAATGAGAAAAAGAAACATTCTGCTTAATTCAATATTTGTGAATATGCTGTTAAAGCATTATCAAAAAATGAGCTAACTATTCAAAGATTTTTGTAGCAAGGTTACTTTCAGTTGCCAAAAACTAGAAGCCACCTAAAGGCTAAACAATAGGAGGATGGTTAAACAAAGTCTAGTACATTAATGTAATGGAATACTATAATACAATCCAGATTGACAAGGATGACACATATTTAAAAATCTGGTAGGACCTTTACAAAATCATGTAAAGGTAGAAAAAAAGAAGCCTAAGAATAGGACTCATATTAAGACCACATAAGAGTAAATTGAATAGGAATGATCAGGTACAGAATACTAATGAAAACTTAAAGAGAGAGAGTGATAGAGCTTGTGTATTTATTTTAAGTGTATATTTTTATAAACCAATGTTAATTGTATTAATTTTTAAATTATTATATTATTAATTAATTAAAATAATAATAATAATAATAAATTATTAAAAAGAAAATGCATTTGAAGCAACTAAGTGACACAGTGAAGCTCTAGAGCTCTGGTCCTGAAGTTAGGAAGCACTGAGTTCAAATCCTATCTCAGACACAGAACTTAGAGTTTTGTGACACTGGTCACAGTGTCTCACACTGTCATTGAGTCACTTAACTTCTATTTGCTTCAGTTTCCTCAAATGTAAAATTGGGTTAATAATAGAACCAATCTCATTGTTGTGAGGATCAAATGAGATAATCTTTACAATGTACTTAGCACACCACCTGGTTCATTGTAGGTGCTTGTCATATAAATGTTAGCTCTTATTATGATCATTTTATTTATTTCTATGTTGTTTTGCAAATAATTTTTCAAAGTCTTTTTGGTCTCTCCTAAAGTCTCCAAACAAGTCCTTTTTGATACATGTGTCTATGGGTCCTAGTCCTATTAAATGATAGAGGAAGAGGACAGCTGCCTAGACACCCAGATCGGCCAAATCAACCCGGGTGATCAAGGAGGTGGTAAATGCTGCAGCCACGTCCCTTGCTATTTTTTTTTTAATTGGGGAGACAGAGTGTGTCATTAGCTGTTGTCCTTGTATGTTATGTTGGAACAGGTTAGCTGTGAAAAACTTACTCCTTTGGATATCCACTCCCATCAGATGTAGAGTAAGGAGGAATGGGGAAACCTGATACAATGTTTGAAAATAATCTTAATTAAGATTCAAAAGGAAATGTAACAATTCTAATTTGTCTCTCCTTAATCTGTTCTCCAGATCAATTGTTTTTTTCTACTGAGATGTTTCAGATTCTCTTCTATTTTTTCATTCTTTTGATTTTGTTTTGTTATTTCTTGGTGTCTTTTAATGCCATTTGATTCCCCTTGATCCCATCCAGTTTTCAAGAACTTATTTTATTCCTTAAGATTTTGTACCTGTTTTTCCAATTGGTTAACTTTCTTTTCAGAATTTTCTTGGATTGCTTTTGTTTTTTTCCCCGTTTTTTCCTCTGTCTCTCTTATTTGATTTTTGTATTCCTTTTTAAATTCTTCTAAGAATTCATTTTGGACTTGTGACACACAGTAAATCTTTGGGGGAGGAGTAGCTTTTTGTTTTTTGTTTTTTGTTTTTTTTCTTCATTCACATCCTGGGGGAGCCTCATCTCTATAAGGAAAGATAATTTAGTCATCTTCATGCTGTCTGCGTTATTAGATCACCACATTGGAGTTCTGGGGAAATTTCTTAGGTTTGGCTCATGACAAGTGTCTCCCTAAAAAGGTTGAACAAGGTCCCTTCTAGGAAAGTTCTCAGTGTAAAAGCTGTTTATTTCCTCAACCATAAAAGAAATAAGTGAAAAAGAGATTTATAAACATACCCTGGTAAGTACTTAAACCATGAAATGGTTATCCATCAGACATTACACAACTCAAGGAAGTTGATAGCTAAAACACTAAAACATTAGAAAAGACCAGCCAGTGCAATGCTTGGGCTCATTGTCTTGCCAGTGGTCATCTTCTTCTCTGAGAAGTTAGTCTAAGATCACTACCAACTGAGCAACCAGTGCCCAATTCCAAGAGCTCCCTTGCTATTGAACTTATAAGAAGGTTGGTATCAAGGTTAGAAACACCAGTGTCAAGATCACTGTTCAGTCACTTCTGATCAAGGAAAGAAAATAAAACAGAAGATTTAACCAGAACCTTGGAACCTAGTCTCAGGATCATCTAGATCAGCACATGTTTGCTGCCATATTTGGGTCGTCACCATTGCTAGTGATGGGAGGTGAGAGGGGAAAGAAGTAAAATCTCTCTCCATTCCCCATAATTGAAAGTGTGAGGAACACCAACAAGAAGTTCCAACACACTCAACAGATGAGAAGAGGGAGTGAGAACAGAAGTAATTTTTCATTTTAAAGTCTACTTAATTGGTAGCTCATTCTGCTCATCTAATTTGTCATAATCTTATCCCACCCTCATGATCTGGAGGAGAGGTGTTTACATGAAGTGGGTATACCTTTGTAATAGTAATTAGTTTATCAGGATACTTAGCACTTAGTAGTGCTAAGTGCTAAGTGTGGAAGGTGCAAACTCTGTCCCACTGTTGAGAAGGCATGAGCTCCCCTGTTGATGTGGAAGAAGGGGATTGGCTGAGGTGTGT
>JAQQSU010003174.1:0-14444 GCA_028627135.1 Pseudochirops cupreus | reverse complement strand
TTTCTTTGCTTCCTTTGCCTGCTCATGTTGCCAGTCAATTACTTAACTTTTTAGCTCTGTGCCACAGTAGAACTCTGCTTCCAGAGGGGAGATCTTTGTCTCAAATTTCCGGGGTTTTGGCAGCTGCCCTAGCTATAAGGAGGCCACTGTCTCTACAGTCCCAACCAGCTTTGGCTCACTGGTCATGCACCTCAGGACCATCACCCAAGACCACAATCCTGATCCAGGCAGGTTAAGGCAAGAGCACTTAGCCTCTGAATGGTCACTTGGCCCCCCTGCAATATGCAGGCCCAGAGCTCTGAAGTAGCCACATGCAGGCAGCTTCAGGGCTGCTGCTTCCACCACTTCTGGCTCTGAGGGCCAATGGCCTGACCTGTTTCTCTCCCCCAATCAGCCAAGTTCCACTGACTTTTCACTTTGTCTTTGGCATTTATGGGTTGATAATTCTGGAAATGGCCACAGCTGCTGGTGATCCACTCTCCCTAGTGCTCCAGCCATGGCTTGTCCTGGCTGCATTGGAGCTAAAACCTTGGCAACGCTGGTCTCGGCTCCCAACACACTGCAATGAACTCTTCCCATCTACCTGTCAGGCTGTCTTCTGCAGGAGATTTGTTTCTCTATCATTTTGTGGGTTCTGGAGCTCTAACATTTGGTTAGAGTTATATTTTATAGGTATTTGAGGTGGTTATGGGGGGAACTCACAGAGTTCTCCTGCTTCTATGCTGCCATTTTGACTCCGCCTAGAGGAGATTCTTAATCAGCTATTGGTTCGCCTAGGGTTGGGGATAGCAAGGTCTCTTTTCTATAATTCTGTAATATAAATGTCAGGTTAAATGAGATAACTTGAGAAATCACCTTGAAAGATTAAATTAAAGAGTTATCCCAATGTAAGGGATTGTCAGTGTGTGAGCTGCGGTTAAAACTCTTATCCAGATTTTCCTCTCCATAGTGGGCAGTAGGTTTTCTATCCTCTCTCTTAAGGAATGATGACACTACAGGGAAAGAGAGGTTGAATCCATCACCTTTATTCAGCTTGACAAGGATACTCACCATGGTTTACCACACCTGTAGGAAGCAGCAGCCATATGGAACCTGAATTTGAAAATGCTAGTATTTGAATGGACCTCAGAAACCATCTAGGCCAGCAGCCATATGGAACCTGAATTTGAAAATGCTAGTATTTGAATGGACCTCAGAAACCATCATTTTACAGATGAAAAAAACTGATGCTGAGAGAAGATGGATGACTTACCCAAAGCCACACAGCTAAATCAGAATCCTGGACTCTCAACCTTCAGTCCCGTGCATATCAGATTTCAGAAACTCTAGGAAGAGTCCTCATCTCCCCTACAATCCACTCCTCCCTCCCTCCCTTGCTTCCTTCCTTCCTTCCTTCTCTCTGTCTCTGTGTCTGTCTGTCTTTCTCTCTCATACACATATACTCTTCAACCTAGAGTCAGAGGAGTTGGGTTCGAATCCTGCTTCTGACACTCACTACCTGTGTGATCTTGGGCAAGTCATTTAACTTTCCTGGGCTTCAGTTTCTTCATATGTAAAATGACAGGGTTGGAGTAGGTGGCTCCTAAAGTCTCTTCCAGCTATAGCTCTATGACCCTATGAAGATCACCGCTGCCAGAAATTCCTTAACCAGAGACAAAGCCATTCATTCCACCATGAGAAACTAGATTGACCCTGTGAATTCCCCTGGACATACAGTGACTTACATTTACACCAAAGTGTAAATAACAGATATTGGATCCTTTTTACAAAGTCTATTTTGGTTAGGGAAGGGGTGGATCACTTAGAGTGGACACTTCAAAGGGCAATGGACCCTTGGGAAACTCCAAACAAATTCATCTACTTCACAGCTGTGTCTAAATTTCATGTGCTTCCAAAAATCCACAGAGCCAGAGCTCTGTGGCACCACTGAGGCCACAGAGATGAATCTCCTCATCTGAAAGATGCAATGGGTACCGAAGGAGGTTCACTGACTTGCTTAAGGACACATAAGTAATAAATAAGAGAACTAAAATTTGAACTTAGGTTCACTGATGGTAGAGCCTGAGGTCCTCATGCTGTACTGTGCTCGCAGTCCACCTTCCCTCAGGGCAGAATGAATCAGTGTGAAATTTCTTTTTTTTTCCTTCAAATTCTTTATTATACTGACAGGTTTAACTCAATTCAGTTCAGTAAGCACTTATTAGGCACCTACTGTATACAGAGTATGTTATTACATTCTTTTAAAAAAATTTAAATTTATCTGTTTATTTTAGTTTACAACGTTCAGTTCCACAATCCCTTGAATTTCAAATTTTCTCCCCCTTCCCCCCATATCTCCTCACTGCCCCCCCCCCTCAATGGAGGCACGCAGTCAAATACAGGATCTACAAATACTTTGTGAAAGTTCTTCTAATGGGAGATAAGCCTGTGGTCAAGATATTGAAAAAGAGCCCAGGAAGAAAGGAGGAAGCTGCTATGAAGTGACCAAGACAAAGACAGTGAACAGAACCGGGCAGATAGAGGTAGCAGCTGTGATAATTAGCCAGCAGACAGAATGAACAGGCAGCAAGAATGCCAGGGGACAAGCCATCAGGCACTGGTCTCTATAGCCGCGTTCCTGCATGTAAAAAGTGACAAGTCACCTTGGAGGAAGAAACAAAGCAAAGGCTTTCTACCAAAAGAGCATCATACAAAGCTGCCCAAGGACAGATACCAGCCTTCAAGTCACCAGTATGTTGGTTGTACTTCCTTAGAGCGAGAAGCACCTCTATTTCTTTTAACCAGCCTTTCCGTATGCAGAAGAGAGATGATCAATAGCATAAGGAAGCGTGGGGCAGTGGCAAAGATGACCTATTTTGTCCCACTTGGCATGAAAAACCAGGGAAAATGAATTCTATCTCCTTGGATGCTCATACAGGGATCATTTGTTCTCACTACCTTATAAATAGGAGGCTATTGTATTAGTCCAGATTGGAGGTGATGAGACCCTGAGCCAGTGTGGTGCTTGTGTGTGGTAGAAATAACAAGATTTCTAATAATTGACTGAATATATGAGATAAAAAAGAGTGAAGGTTCATAGATAACATCAAGATTGTGAACATGGGCAACTGAAACAATGGTGGTATCCTTGAAAGAAATAGATAATTTTGGAAAAGAGGTGGATTTGGGAAGAAAAATAATTCCATGAGATATTAGATGTGACCATCCATGCCAATTCATCTTGTTGGATTCACCCTGTCCCCAAAAAATGGAACCAGAAGTGAAGTGGCCCTCTTACTGACCAGTCAATTCCCTAGAGCTCTTTCTCTGTCTCCTTTGCTGAATTTTCATCCAGGTCATCCCACTAATCCTGGGTGCTGGACTCTTCTTTTCTTCTCCCTCTGTGCTATTTCATTTGGTGATCTCATTACTTCCTATGGTTTCAGTTTTCTTCTCTATAAAAATTACTCTCAGATCTGCATGTCCAGTCCTAACCTCTCTCCCAACCTCCAGTCTCACATCTCCAACTGAGGCTTTATTACTGAGTCTCACAGTCTTTCTGCATCAAACCAGAGTACAAAAGAATGCTGGGAGAATTGTAATGTGCATAAACTAACAAACACTGGATAAAAGAACTAAGGCAGATGAGCACAAGGAACCAGGAGTCCTAGATGCCTCCGATTACCTTCTGGGTGACCAGTAGATCTTTGTATTTGAATTGTCAGTTGGTTACTATCAGATCTTCATGACAAAGAAAGATGTGGATAAGACAGACTGCATTTGCTCAATGGGGTTCCATCACACTGCAAGAAATTTGGGGGGTACCAGCCAATTCTCCATAGTTTATGGAGAAAGTAGTAGGTGATATGAACTCCTTAGAGGGCTGATCTGTCTCAATGACCTCATTTTGTTTGGAAAGATGTTAGAAAGACACAAGGAATAAGAGTTGAAGGTGCTATCTCCACTAGAGGCTACTATCCAATTGGTTTTGCTAAAGCATTCATAAAATATATAGGTCACATAGTCATTTAACATTTATCTGAAGAGATAGATACTCTCAGTTACTTGGCCATGCCTAAAGAATTCTCATTAGCTAAAGACTTTTGGGGGACTGAATGGCTATTTTCAGAGATTTGTGAAAAAATGCTCCCATTGTGGTCGACCTTTGATGATCTGCCTGCCAGGATTCATTTTGAGAAAGGAAGATAGTTGATATGACAGAATTAAAACATCTAGAATTATACCTTACCCTCTCCAAGGCAATTCACAGCCAGAACATTTCAATTACACCCCATATTAAATGTGCTGTAGACACTTAGGACACAGCAAAAGATTCAGGGAAGACAAAAAATGGCAACTCTTTTTGTTTGTTTTGTTTTGTTTTATTGGTGCCTTTCGGACGTTTAGCCTCCCTGCCCAAATAAAGCTTTTTTTAAACGAAGAAAACCGGCTGAGCAAAACCGATCCCGTCTGTTAGTGTACGCCCCATCCCATACGCACAGCCCCGCACCTTTGTTTTGTCATCTCTCCTCCTGGACAGACTGTTCACTGCATTTAATCTCTAGTTCAGACACCTGTTGCTGTAGTTTGCACTTATATTATTGTAATTGTGTGTATCCACTTGATTCTGCTTTCTTCATTCGGGCTCCATTTGTAAAAATCTTCCAGTGTTTCTCTGGATTCCTCATGTTGACTGTTACTTGAGATACCATAATAGTTGTTTACCTTCAGACTCCACAACTTGATCTATGGGCTCCCAGTTTGTTTTGCTACCCCAAAAACATTACTGCAAAATTTTTGGTATAAATGGGGCCAATCTTCCTGTCTTCATGTCTTTGGGGTATGTGCTCAGTAGTGGGATCTCTGGATGTAAAGGTATGATAATCTCATTTACTTCTCTCATATCATTCTAGATTGTTTTCCAGAACATTTGGGCCAATTCACAGGTCTACCAACAGTGTGTTAATATGCTTGATTAGCCACAGACCTTGTGATATTGACTATTTTCCACCTTTTATCATCTCTGCTATTTTGATGGGTATGAGGCAAAACCTCAGAGTTGTTTTAATTTTCATTTCTTTTATTATTATAATAGGCACTCTTATTATGTGACTTATTTATTATTAGTAATGTGTGCAGCACATCTAATGTAAGTTTAAAATGCCACCAGGAATGACAACACAGGATTTCTTCCCTTATATGTTGATGATTGGATGAGACCCTTGACCATCCTTTGATATATGAGTTGAAATGTCAGGAGATGTAAGAAACTGAGAAACCTGTTTCTAATCTGTCACCCAAATGGGAGAAGAGGTAATTAAGACTCTCTCTGTCTAGTCATTGCTTTTGTTTGGTAATTAATGGCATTTAATAGAAAAGAAGTGGCACTATCAAGAACTCTAGCCAGAAGTCCGGCTACAAAATCTTTCTTTGGGAAGCACAATATCAGTGGAGGTCAACCCCATGCTAAGTAGTTTAGAGACCAGGTAGCCCACCACTCTACAAAATAACCCTGGATATTTGCCATGGTCCTCCAAGAGCAACACTTCATACAAAAGCAATGCATTATTTCCCAAAGGGAAACTTTTGTTCAGTCACATCCAACTCTTCATGAGCCGATCTGGGGTTTTCTTAGCAAAGATACTAGAGTGGTTTGCTTACGTTCCAACAGGGAAAGACAAAAATAAAATGGAGCTGAAGGCAAAGCGGGGGGAGGAATCTTGTGTATGGGTACGATGGATGCCTGACCTGGGCCCTTCCTCAAAACGGAGGTTCTAGGAGGAACTCACTAGTGGGAGAAGGGGTCCCCAGAGGAAGAAGGATGCTCCAGTTTGAGAATACCACATGGGCTGAAGGAATTTCCAGGGCAAGAAGTCAACTGAGGATGGTGGCTGTCCAGAGGAATGAAGCATGGATGGCCTGGGTCCACCCTCAAAATGGGGATTCCTCAAGGAACTCACTTCAAGTGCTGCAAGTTGCTGCAGGATAACTAGAAGAAGAGGAAAGGGCCATGAAGTTGATAGACAGGGATGTTTGGACTCCAAGACCCAACTGAGGAAAATCAGGATGGTCCTCAGTCATCCTGAAGGCTGCATTCCTAAAAGTAAAAGTCAATAGAAGTGTAGCACAAAAAAAGAAACCAAGAATCAGACCCTATGCTAAATGGAACACTGAGGTGGGAAGGATACTCAAGTCCCTAGTTCAGACAAAGAGACGCTGGCAGTGTTCCTACACCTCAAAGTGAAAGCATCACTTATAGGCTGACTAGATGGGGATTCTGCCAGTGGAGAATGGTGAGAGGGGATATAATGGGAAATTACACAGAGTTGCTGAAAATGGCTCCATTAGCTAAAAACTACAAATATAGACACTGGACACCAATTGTTAGGAACTTAGAAGTGCAGGTTGAATCGTATGGGACTATTACATTGCTAGACATCAGAGAAAGGGTCCATGTGGACATGCACAAAAGAATTGCAGTGTGATATCCATGGTGTACACTATATGTGAATGAGCTGTGAAGCCTCTAGAAAAGAATTATTCACCAGGGGTATTCCTATCTCTGTGGGTCCTAATATAGCTTCTTTCTTGGAAATAATGCTTTCCATTCTTTAAACCTACTGGATCAGATATTTATAAGGGGAGTTGGCTAACAAAACAAAACAAACAAACAAAAAAAACAGAACCCTACTTGATCATGCGAGACAGAAAATTCTCAACTTATTTGTGTGGGGATAATGAGTCAGATAAGTGTGAAGTCTCCCTAAATGAAGCTAGGCCCTTCATTTCATGAAGGACTTTCTTATAATCTGCTTTAAATGTTTCTGAAACTTCTCTGGATAAGAAATACTGATTCTTTGAGAAAATACTTTTTTTTGAAGGGTTTTCATTCTCAGATAATTTATGAAAGTCATAGGTTTCTAGATGATGCTTTGGTAACAGAGCTAAAAATCTAAATTAACCAATTAAGTACTATATGAAAATTGATTTTAATGAATTATATTTATTTCCAGTTAAAGTCAACATTTGATGAGAATAGCAGTTTAATGGTAGTGATTTAAATGAGTAAAATGGAAAATTATGTCTTTCTGAATTGGGGGGGGGGAATAAAAAATCTCCAGGAGGATTTTCAACTCTATGTGAAAAATGTTCTGCATAATTGTGGCTTCCCCTCTTCAATCACTTGGAAATAAGGATCAAAGAAAATTAGAAGCAGGAAAACAGAAAGGAGATGAGAAATGGGAAAGAGGAGATGAAAGGGACAGGAAGAAGAAATATTTATTTCTATCTGCATGGATCACATCAAGAACTTAAGCCTTATTATTTGTACTATATGGAAGCTTACCAAAATCCTAATGATTAGTTTGGTTGGGTTTTTTTTCTTTGTCTCATAGGATTGAATTAAGCCCTTTTAAGTATAAAAATATACAATCTCAAACAGCAGATTTTACATGGAGCATGCCCCGGTAGACTGAGCACAGGAACGTAATCAAAGCTCAAGCTATTGACTTTGGGGCCATCTTTTCAAAATATTTAGCCTTTTCATATCTCAAGTTCATTCATCTATAAAGCAAGGATAAAAGCTCTACCCTTCTCACACTGGTGAGATAAAGTACCATATAGGACTCAGACATCTCAACTTGGAGTTGGTGCTTCTCTAAGGAAGACATAGACTCTATTAAAATATAGTACCATTCTGCTGGCAGCTAGAGAGTACAGGGCCTAGAGTCAGGAAGATTCATTTTCTTGAGGTCAAATCTGGCCTCAGATATTTACTAGCTTTGTAACCCTAGGTAAGTTATTTAGCATCAGTTACTCATCTGTAAAATGAGCTGGAGAAAGAAATGGAAAACCAGTCCTGTAACTTTGCCAAGAAAACCGCAGATGTGGTCACAAAGAGTCTGACATGACTGAAACAACTCAATAGCAACAAAATATATCCTGTATGTCACTTGTTTGTGCATTTTTCTTTTTTCCTCCCTCACTGGACTGTCAGCTCCTTGAGGGCAGGAATTGTCTTTTGCCTCTTTTTATATGCCCTGGGCTCAGCATGGTGCCTGGTACATAGTAGGTATTTAGTAAATGTTTATTGGCTATTTCCAAGGATTGGCAAGGATAAATTTAGAGATGATTAAGAAAGAGTTAATGCAGAAAAGATTTCAAGGCCTTCCTATCTTGGCAACACCATACTTTTGTATATTATTTATTTCTGGATGTGATTATTTAATTTTTTTTCTCATTAAGACCTCATGGTGTGGTGAGTAAAGAGCCAACTTTGGTGCATACTGGCTTCTTGACTTTGGGCAGCTCACTTAACCTCTCAGTGCTCTAGGCCAGAGAAGTCAAGCCTGGACCCCTTGGCCTGAACCAGACTAAAATGTATTTGAAAAATAATTTACAAAATAAATAAAAATACAAGAGAACATAGATAATATTAATATGTTATTTTCTAAGTGAATAGCAGTGGCAGGGATCCTTATGTGTGGTTTAGTAGCTTTGTTTCTCTTTGAGTTTGATGCCACTGCCCTAAGCAGCTCTCTAAGACTACGTTATGGGCTAAATATCTCCTCTTTGAGCTCATATGGTGGGTAACTGCTGCCAAATATATATTTACCACAACACAAAAATTAAGGAGGTAAAAACCTAGGTTTTATTATTATGCTCAAGCATAGGTTCAAGCCTCAGAGAAAACTTGAACAATCATCAGGATTCTAATGAGACTTCTTATAGGCAGAATTACATCAGAGTGACAGAGAAATAATTATTTTATGTATTGCAATCTTCAACATTACTCTTAGGCCATAACAGTTAAAGAGAAGATAGATCCATAATCCTACACTCCCTTCAAAGTCATAAAAGTTGAACAAACTTAGTTAAATAGAGTCATAATCTCATACATCCCCTAAAGAAACAAATTCTATAGGTAAACTAAGCCAGGATACAGATCAAACTACATTTAGAGGATTCACAATTAGACTGATTGAGAAGGGATTTATATGTCACCAAGGAGTCAAGGACGGTTGAGATGATTCCTCTGGTTTCTTAATCTAAGGAATGTTTAAAGTTCTTAAGCAAATTTTTTTACATCCCATTGGACAAGTTTCAGACAGGTGAGCTCAATATTAACTAAAATTTGCTGGAGAAATGGTCCTGAGTCCCAAATTATAAGAGGAAATTTTAAATTACCATAACTATTAGTTGCAAAGGAAATGTCAATCTGTGTTGGTTGTGGGAGTTTCTTCATCTAAGGCAGTGGTTCTCAACCTTCCTAATGCCACGACCCTTTAATACAGTTCCTCATGTTGTGGTGACCCCCAACCATACAATTATTTTCTTTGCTACTTCATAACTGTAATTTTGCTACTGTTATGAATCGTAATGTAAATATCTGATATGCAGGATGTATTTTCATTGTTACAAATTGAACATAACACACAGGTTGAGAACTGCTGATCTAAGGGTTCCCTGTACCAACAAAATCACAAGTCCAGTTCCTATCTTTATCCCTAATTCTCAAGGGAGAGTCCTTTTAACTCCAACTATGACTCAAAAGAATTAAGCAAGATATACTTTGCAGACATTGCATCTAGAAAGTAAGATGGCTATACAAATTCACTTGGAAGGTTTTGAAAATAATAACAGTAATAATAATAGTGAAATAGTGCTTTAAAGTTTACAAAACACTTTTTATATACTGTCTCATTTGATCTTTACAATAACACTACAAGGTAGGTGCTATTATTACCCTCATTTTAAAGATGAAAAACTGAGACTAGGAGAATTTAAATGAATCACCTAGGTTCATAAAGCTAGTCATTTTTGGTGATTCAGGTCTTCTTGAGTCCAAACACTACACTACCCAGCTTGCCTAAGTTCACCTGAAGACAACTGGTGGCAGTAATAAAGAGAAGTCAGGAAACCCTTTAGAAAAAGGACAACTTGAGATTCAGAACCAGAAGCAACTTCCAGTATCCCAAAGGTATTTTCTACAAATGGGTCAAATTACACCTCATGAAACCTAACGGTAAAAGCCTGCTAAAATATCAAGGTTAAATGAATTCTGGTGCTATTCATGATTGCTCTAGGATCAAAGGTTTTCACTATATATCTGGAGCTTTAGAAATTGCATCATCTCTTCCAAGAAATATTGAATTTTCTAGAGATATGAGTGAATCTTAATGCTGTGATACCTAAAGAATAATTTTTACTTACTTTGAAAATAGCAGTGCTATCACAATAAATGACAGTCTTTTGGAGAGATTTAGGCTACTACTGTCTAGAGAGTTAAATCTATCTCCTTTCTGGTATAGAATGAATAAGTCAATGAAGAAGCATTTATTAAGAGTTGCCTATACGCCAGCCAGGTCAGCTAAGTGGTGTAGGAATAGAACATCGGGCTTAGAGTCAGGAAGATTTGAGTTCAAATGTGACCTCAAACAATTACTGGCTAAGTGACCCTGGGCAAATCAATTAACCCCTATTTGCCTCTGTTCCTCATTGGTAAAATGGGGACGCACTGGAGAAGGAAATGGCATACTACTCTGGTATCTTTGCCAAGAAAACCCAATAGAAAATAGCTCATGAGAATTATTCATGTAGAGTGGGAATATGCCAGTCACCCTGCTAAGTGTTGGAGATACAAATGCAAAAGTGATACAGACCTAAGGGGTTTGCATTCCAAAGAGGGAAGATGATGCATGTAGAGTAATGGTAGCCAGCAGGAGTTGGTTTGGGAAGTCATAGGGACTGTGAGTAGAACAATAGGGTCATTAGTTGAAATGGCCTTTTCTCAAAGATGTGTTGAACCATCTGACAGGTGTTACCTCCAGGATAACACGGTTTGGGTAAGAAGGCTATTTCCATCTGTAACATTTGCTCAAAGTGAGCCTCTCCCAAGTTACTAGCAGAGGTGATATAATCCACCACCAGCACTTTGTGGAGTTGAACTCTATGCTAGCAATGAAGTGTTTGTGAGTCTTTGATAAAGGCAACTCTTGGGGTTCCGCTCTGAGGGTCCCGGCCTCCTGCCAGGATGGTGGTAAGGAGGGTCAATTAATAGGCCAAGAAGGAGGAATCTATATGTGGCAGAAAAGAGCATTCTGTTCTATGATCTGAAAGCTTCAATAAATCCACAGGGCTTGGCAGGTATCATAAAACTGAAGTTGAAGGAATGGTTGCAAGATGAGACAAAGTGGGGGGGGGGGGGGGGAGGAAGCATGTCAGCCAACAAATCAACGAACATTTCTTAAACACTTACTGTGTATTAGGCACTGTGCTAATGCTAGGAACGCAAAAAACAGAGATGAAACAGCCCCTGCCTTCAGAGAGCTTACTGTATATCAAAGGAAACAACATATATGCATATAAGCATACACAAAATAAGTACATTCAAAATTACAAGGTAAGGGTAAGAGAGGCTCTAGTAGCCAGGTGGAACAGAAAAGGGCTCCCATTAGAAGAGGTGTCTGAACTGAGTCTTAAAAGAAATCAGAAATTCACAAAAGTGGAAGTGGAGAAAGAGAGAACATTCCAGGATTGGGGAGACCCCATGCAAAAGCACCAAGATCTAACATGGACTGCAACAGAAGGAGGCCACTCTGCCGGGAATGTGGAGGAGAGGTCAGAGCAAAAGAACTCAGGAAATACAGCAAAGAGAAGTGCAAGAAGTTGTAGGATGACATTTCATCTTACACTGTGGTACGACAAGAGCTGATTTACATGGGTAGCCAATGGGATCCTGGGGAACACCATTTGGAAGGTTTGACCAGACTGTCTGTGCTTATACGCCAATGAGAGTGGGGCCATGCTTGTGCTGCTGCTGGGCTGTAGCACAGGCCTTTTTTCTTTCATTTGTCTTCCATTATTGCCCCTTCACTATTCCTCTTCCTTCTCCTCCTCTTCCCCCCCTCCTCCCCTCCTCCCCCTTCCTCTTCTCCTCTTCCCCCTGCTCCTTCTCCTCCTCTTCCTCTTCCTTTTCTCCTTCTCCTCCTCTTCCTGCTCCTCTTCTCCTTCTCCTCCTCTTCCTGCTCCTCTTCTCCTTCTCCTCCTCTTCCTCTTCTGCTCCTCCTCCTCTTCTTCTCTTCCTCCTTCTCCTTCTTCTTTTGTAATGGGAAAGCCCACTCACTATCTTTTATACTGGGAAAAAGCCCCAGTAGAAAGCAAACTAGTCTGATCCTTTAAAGAGGCATAGACATTTGACTTATTTGCCACTTCAAATATATGAGACCCAGTATGGGGGTTAATGGCATTAGAGGATGTGCTGAGCAGCTATAGCCTATGGCAAACTTTTTCCTGAGTTTCTGATTTGGTGACTATAGAGGTGGAAAGAAATAGACTTCATACCCTTTTAACTTTGAAGTTGATTCTTTTAATCTATTTACTAGTAAAGGTTGGTTTTTTAAAAATATTAATTGCATATTATGGTCCACAAGTGCCAACCCTTAAACCCAAATCATTGGATTAGCCTAGGTTAGGCCTGGCTCAGAGTACACATAGGGTACCCAACCAAGCCATTGTCCTTATGTGCATCCTAGCTCTATGCTTCTCCCTCAGCTGACCAGACATGGCCATAGGTCCAGACGGTTTCTCACTGAGCTAGATCGCACAAAACACATCTCATTCACTCAAGAAACACCCCACAGCAACTGGCACAACAGTCACTTCCATGGCAGTGGTTCATTAGTTGGATGTTAATGATTTTGTTTTCACAGTGAAGTCAGAAATAAAAAATGTAAAATGAAATTCATCCAAGGGCTGATCAGCTGTTCAAACAGACCGAGCCCGGTTTTTCATCAAGCACTATGTGCACATTTACTCTCTCATAATTTCACCCAACACAAAATTAAAAAAAAAATTCTATGCTTGAGTGAACCACACTTCAGATAAAAATGTACATTCTGGCAAACACAGTGTTTTGTGCAGTCTAGGCACATCACCTCATTGGATTCTCACAACCAGCTCAAGGGGGCCCCTTCTCTACCTATTTTTTTCAAACAGTTTACACAGTATTGAAATTTATTGTTCTTCAAATGTTTGGTAGAATTCACTTATAAATTCATTTGGTCCTGGGGTTATTTATTTCTAGGGAGCTCATTTATGACTTGTTTTATTTCTTTTTCTATGATAGGGTTATTCAAGTATTCTTGGTCCTGTTTTATTAATTGGGCAATTTAAATTTTTGTAAATATTCATCCATTTCATTTATTTGGATCATCAGTTTTATTGGCATATAGTTGTGGCAAAGTAGCTCCTAAAATTGTTTTAATTTCATCTTAATTGTTCTCATTCTCAGGTTGGGAACTAAGTAGTGCTGTAGTATTATTGTTCCCATTTTACAGAAGAGAAAATTGGGACTCAGGGAGTTGAAGTGACTTGTTCATGTCCTCACAAGGTAGAAGCCAAACCCTGGCCCTCCCAGTTCCAAATGTGACAAGCTTTCTGCTACACGACCACATATCAATTGAATGGGTGAATTAAAACCTAGGTTAAGTAAAGTTAAGAAGTATTTCTCCTACTATGTGTCAAGCACTGTGCTAAGTGCTAATTGATTTTTGTATGTTGTATTTTAAATACACTAGTAGAGCTGGCTATTTAGAAGTATTTTATAGTGTGTGTGTGTGTGTGTGTGTGTGTATACGTGCACACACAAACATTCTCACAAATACTTAATCTCCAATTTAACTTGTGTGCACACCTGAATTTTCAGTATCAGGTTTGCTTAAGACAAGATCTACTTATAGATAATCTTGTGTGGCTCAGAGAGCCAACTATGAAGAGATTTAGACTAAGTCACCCAAAAGAGGAACTCCACAGCAGATCCAGCTGATGATGCATTCTGTTCTGGGTGGGTCATTTTAGGGTGCACTTAACAAGCATATCCAGAAGAAAGCAAGTAGGGTGGTGAATCTGAAACCTATCATGGAGAGCAATTGAAAGATGTGGGGGTATTGAACTCAAAGGACAGAAAAGATGGCACTTCAGCTGTCTGTCTGCTCCCTGGAAGCGTCACTTCTAATCACTCTCTCTTCCCTCTGGTATGGATTTCTTAAATTGGAGCCTATGAACTTTTTTTTTTGCTTTTTTTGGAGGGGCAATTGGGGTTAAATGACTTGCCCAAGGTCACACGGCTAGCTTTATGTTAATTGTCTGAGGCCAAGCCAGTGAACTTTTAAAAAACATGCACGTTGGCAACTGCATTTCAACAGAATTGTTCTCCTTTGTGGTCCTATGTATTTTATTTAATACTTAAAAACATTATTCTAAGAATGAATTCATGGACTTCATCAGATTGCAAGAGGGGTCCATGACATATGAGGATAAGAACTCTTGCTGTAGAAAATAGGGTGGTAAAATCAGGAAGAAACCAAAGCTTATCTTTAGCATTGTTTCTCCTCTTTCAAGAGATTCCCTTCCCTTTTCACTGAGGCCTTGGAGGGCACACATAGCCCCAAGGTCAGTGCATGTCA
>JAQQSU010003173.1:0-14444 GCA_028627135.1 Pseudochirops cupreus | reverse complement strand
ACTTGGGAATTGATACAAACATTCTGGATCACAACTTAGAACTATGCCCAAAGGGCTGTAAAACTATCCATACTCTTTGATCTGGCGAGATAGCTGCTATGTCTGTATACAAATGAGATTTTTAAAAAAGCGAAAAGGACTGACGTAGAAAAATGGTTACAGCGGCTCTTTTTATTGTAGCAAAGAATTGGACATTGTGAGGATGTCCATTAGTTGGGGGAGGGCTGAAAATGTTGTGGCTTATGAATATCATGACATACTATTATAAGAAGTTATAAGCTGGAGGATTTTAGAAAACAAACTTGTAGAGACTTACATGATCTGATGCTGAGTGAAGTGAGCAGAACCAGGAGAACATTGTGCAGAGTAACAGCAACACTCTGTATTGATGATGTATTAAAGACTTAGCTCTTCTCAGAAATACATTAATTTAGAATAATTCCAAAAGACTCATGAAGAAAAATGCTATCCATGTTCAGAAAAATAACTACAGAGTCTGAATGCAGATGGAAACATGCCATTTTCATTTTTTTTTTCTTTCTCATGGTTTTCCCCCTGTTTCTAAGTGTTTTTTCACAACATGATTATATCAGATTGCTGGCTGTTTGGGGGACATGGAATGGAAATGAGGGAGGAAAAACAATTTGGAACTCAAAATCTTACCAAAATGATTGCTGAAAACTATTTTTACAGGTAATTGGGGGAAAATATTCAGTGCAAAACAAAAAGAGATCATTAGTAACTTTGGAGATGACACTTTGATGCAATGATGGAGTTTCACATAGATGCTGTGTGGAGGATCGAGTCCATCCACAGGATGCAACCCCATCCATAAGTGTATATATGTATTTTACTTTTAGCCCATTGGACAAGTTAGAGCACAGCTCCCCTCAACACACACATACATGTGCAAACACACACACACACACACACACACCCTCCTTTAATTTCAAGCCAAAGAGAACTATTGTTTTGAAAAAATGCCTCAAATTGAATTAAATTATTTTATATGCCATATAGATGGCTGTCGATTTTTTTTAACTGGTATATATTATATACCATTATAATATTCAAAAATTTTCAAGTCCCACTTTATACCTCTTTTATTCCTATAATCTGAATTCACTCATTTTAAGTTACACAAAGGAATGATCACACACTTAAATTCATCTCATCAGCTGCACAATTTACACTTCTATCATCCACTACTCTGAATTTCCTTTTTGACCACAACGCCCAATCTTTTCATTCCTTCCTGTGCCTCATAACTGTTAAGCCCATTCTTCATTCTCAATGAAACCTTTCCCTGCTGTCCTGATCTAGCTCATCTCATTTACTTTAGTTTCCTACACTTTTAATCTTGACATAATGGATAAACAGCCCAACTTCATACTTGTATTTAACATCAAATCCCTTTCCCCTTTGCACTATGCTATTACAAACTCAAAACCTGGACAATCCATAACCAACTGACTTCTGTCATCTTCCTTCAAGGCTGATGAGTAGTATTGAATGAAGTTATACAATCATACTAACTAGGTTCACCTAAAATCCTTGTTATCTATCTTTAATTGTGTCCTTACTTCTGTGTAGAAAACCATTTACTCTTTGTTGACACTCTAACATGATCCCCATTATTTATTCTATTTTTTCTTCTCTTCTAAAACAAGCTAATATACCTTTGTCTATTTTCAGAACACCGTTCCTCATAACTTTAAGAAATGCTCTTTATAAGGCCTCATTTCTAAGAAAAAAAATACAGAGAATTGAGGGAAATTCGTAAGAATACAAGTCATTCCCCAATTGGTAAATGGTCAAAGAATATGAACAGGCAATTTTCAGAGGAAGAAATTAAAGATATGTATAAGCATATGAAAAACTGCTTCAAATATTATTGATCAGAGA
Organism: Pseudochirops cupreus; assembly: GCA_028627135.1. Lineage (NCBI taxonomy): Eukaryota > Metazoa > Chordata > Mammalia > Diprotodontia > Pseudocheiridae > Pseudochirops > Pseudochirops cupreus. The sequence goes on along the minus strand of JAQQSU010003173.1, from coordinate 12,539 downwards.
AATGTGAATCAAAACAACTCTTAGATATCATATATCACCTGTTAGATTGGTGAACATGAAAAAACAGGATTATGATAAATGCTGGAGAAGATATGGGAAAATCAGGACACTAATGCATTGTTGGTGGAGTTGTGAATTGATCCAACCATTCTGGAGAGCAATTGGGAACTATGCCCAAAGGGCTATAAAAATGTGCTTACCTTTGAACCCAGCAATATCACTTCTAGGGTTGTATCCCAAAGAAAGCATACAAGTGGGAAAAGGACCCATGTGTACAAAAATATTTATAGTACCTCTTTTTGTGGTGGCCAAAACCTGGAAGTCAAGGGGATACCCATCAATTGGGAATGACTAAGCAAGTTGTGATATACGACTAAAATGGAATACTATTGTGTTACAAGAAATTAGGAACAGACAGGCTCCATAATAACCTGGAGAGACTTATATAAACTGATGCTGAGTGAGGGGAGCAGAACCAGGACAACATTTTACACAATTACAGACGCATCATATCTGTGATGAATGACTGATAGACTGGGTTTATCTCAGCAATGCAAGGTTATAAGACAACTTCAAAGAACTCATGATAGAAAAGGTTGTCCATATCGAGAGAAAGGATTATAGGATCTGAATGCAGATTGACGCAAACTACTTGCACTCTCTTTCTCTCTCTCTCTCTCTCTGTCTCTCTCTGTCTCTCTCTTTCTCTCTTTCATTTTGTTTTATTTTCATTCATTTTCCTCATTATTAATTCCATCAGTTATAATTCTTCTTTACAACTTGAGTAATGTTTTATGTGAAGGTATATGTAAAATCTATATTCGATTGCATGCTATCAAGGGGAGTAGCAGAGAGAGGGGATAGGGAGAAAATTTGGAACTCAAAAACTTGTGGAACTGAATGTGGTAAAATAATAGTAAATAAATTTTTAGAAAAATAAAAAAAGACCCTTTATTCTCCCCATAATCTAATCTACAAACTCCATCATCAGCCACCCCCATTTTATCTTCCTTTGCTCTAGTCTCAGAGGATTAGGTAGTCTTTCTCCTTACTAAGACCTATGCTTTGATTTTCGCCCTTGAACCTACCCCTCGCTGCCTTTTCGAAAGGTTTGCCTTCCCAATCTTTCCTTCTATTTTTCTACTTTCAATGATCTCCAATGACAAAATTTTATTCTTTATATCTGAAGAACACTGCCCTCTCTCCAGTTACCCACATTAACAACTTCTGTGTCATCTTCAAATCTTCACTTTCGCACCTTTCTTATATCCAACAAGCTGTCAAATCTTATTGACTCTATCTCCCTGATGTCTTTCATATCCATTCCTTTCCACTCACAGGATTATCTCATTAATTTTTTCCTGTTGTAGAGTATCAGACTTGGTTTTAGGGAGCTGGGTTCAAGTATCAATTCAGTCACTTGATAGTTGTACAAAATTAAACAAATAACTAAATATTCCTTTTCCTCAGTTTTCCCATCTATAACTGGATATATTCAAAGTACTCTTAAAGTTCTGATTCAATATTTGTTTCCTGTATCTAGTCTTACTAAATTTCATTGTCAACAAAGTTGTTGAATCCGTATTCCTAAAGCATAGATCTAAGCATGCCACTCCTATCCTCCAAAAGCTCTAATGATTCCTGATTGCCTCTAGGATAGAGTATGAATCCATTTGTTCTCACATCTAGCAATCTGGTTCCAGTTTATCTTTCCAGAATAATTTCACCTTATCCCTCTTCATTCATTTTACTTTTTAACCAACCTCACCTGCTTGCTATTTGCATGTAACTACTTTTTCCCAGCTCCATAATTTTGTACAGACTTACTCGAATGCCTAAAATTTATCCATTCTTGAACTCTGCTTAGTAAAATCACTACATACATTCAAGACTCAACTCAAGTGCCATCTCCTATCTGAGGCCCTTTGTTATGCCCTCACTTGTAAGTTCTCTCCTTCAAATCCTAGATATGCACAATGAATATATTTTGAATTTGCCTCTATCTCCCTGTATTGTTGCGTTCGGGCCAATGCAATGTAACTCCATGAATACAGAGACTGTGTCAATTTTGTCTTTTCATCCCATTGTGGATTGAGAATTGGACCTTAGAAATCAGCAATACAGGCTCTAGCCATTCTTGCCCCTAGCATATACTTAACTCTATTATTTAGTCTCCAAATAACTTAATCTATAAATCAGAGAGAGAAATTGAATACAGAGTATACTAAGGAAAAAAAAATGGGATCCAGCAGAGCTGCAGACAAATCCAAGAGTTTGTTGTCAGTGTTATTATGGATACATAAAAGATAGATGATAGATAGATAGATAGATAGATAGATAGACACATAGATATAGATAGATAGATAGATAAATAGACACATAGATATAGATAGATAGATAGATACATAGATACATAGATAGATAAATGATAGATGGATACATAGATACGTAGAAAGATCTGAGGGAGCTAGGTGACACAGTGGCTATAGTACTGGGCCTGGGGTCAAGAAGCCCTGTATTCAAATATAGTCTCAGCCACGTGTCACCTTGGTAACCCTAGGCAAATCACTTAGCATCTCTCTGTTTAAGTTTCCTCTTCTATAAAAAGGAATATATAATAGCACATCTTCCTCAGGTTTGTTACGACAATAAAATATCAGTCAAATAGTATTTGTTAAGCATTTGCCATGTGTCAGACACTGCTAAGTGCTGAGTGAGCAACAAGCAAACTTTGTTATCAATGAGCTCTCCATCTAATGGGGAAGAAAATCAACAAACAAATATGTACAGAGTACAAATAAGATGTATGTGTGTGCACAAATATTTATGCATGTATATGTATGCATTTGTGGGTGTGCAGGTGTATATATGTATAGATACAGATTCAGATACAGATACAGATATAGATATAGATATTGATACAGATTCAGATACAGATACAGATATTGATACAGATACAGATACAAATATAGATATGGATATGGATATAGATACGGATATGGATATAGATATAGATATGGATATAGAAAGAATGTGTCGTATATTTGTATATATACAACCATATATACATACATTGCAAATATAAATACATATGTATATGTGTGTATATAATATGTCTTTCTATATGAGAAAAAAATGGTTAATTGGGAGGGGCAGTAACTTGAGAGGGAAGTCACTAAGACTAAGGACTAGGGAAGGCTAAAGATAATCAGACTTTAGGTGAGAAATAAAGAAAGTCAAAGAAATAAGGAGGCATAGATGTGTATGGGAGAGGATTCCAGGAATTAGGAACATCCAATGAAAATTGCGATGCAAATGCTTGATGTTGGGAGAGGAAGCATCTTGTGGGAAGAATATACAGTAAGGAGGCCAGTGTCACCAGTTGTATTTTTTGTTTGTTTTTTTTTGTTTTAATAGGTGTAGGGGAGGTGACATAGTGGATAGAGCATGGGGCCTGGAGTCAAGAAGAAGTGAGTTCAAATCCAACTTCAAGCGCTTACTAGGTCTGTGACCCTGGGCCAGTCATTTAACCATATTTGTTTCAGTTTTCTCACGTATAAATGAGAAGGAGAAGAAAATGGCAAAATCTCCAGTGTCTTTGCCAAGAAACTCCAAACTGGATCATAATGAGTCAGACACAATTGAAAGGACTGAACAACAACAAAACCATTATCCATTTCCCTAAACGTGACACCTCCCTGTATTAGTTCTTGACTCTGTACCTGTCATCCTCTGACTTCATTTTCACTTTTCCTGGTTTTCTTCGACACTCAGCTCCAATATCACCTTCAGCAAGGTCTTTTTTGTTCCCTCTAATTTCTAATGCCTTCCTTCAAGTTACTTTCATTCTCTCTCTCACTCTGTGTGTGTGTGTTTATAAATGTACATATATCTATCTATATACCTGTCTCCTTCATTAGAATGTATATGATTTTTCAATAGATATTACATAACTTTTGTTTGTTAGTTTATTTTTTTATTATTTGCACTTAGCATAGTCCTGACAAATTGTAAGCATTTAATAAATAGTAAATAGACAATTCCTACCTAAAATTTTTGGAAAAAACAATCAAACAATCTTTGTCTTTATTATTAAACGTGGAAGACACACTACTGGTTAATAAGATACAGAGTGATGATTTGGATATTTGATAATCTGCAAAATCCGAAAGTGTATCACTTTATCCACAAGGCTGAGATATGTCAGAACTCTGTAGATATGACTTTTTAAAAGAGAACTTTTATTACTTAATTTGTTATCTAATGAATTGTTTACATTCATAAGTTTAAAAGAACGCTGCTGTTTCCACTTTATAAGTTCTACTAGCAATCAAAAGATCTAAATTATGGAAACTCATTATTCAGGATTTTGTCTGCATCTATATTGGAGAGCAACAGTACTTTTAGCACTTTGTAGTTTCCTGAGAACTGTCGTTCTGTGAAAATATTCACTGAAGTTAGGTCCCTGATAGGAAATGAAAGTGGAATATAAGTCTCATATGTATGAAAAAATGCAAACACATGATCTCCTATGCTAGGCACTAATGGTTATAAGAAACTAAATGGCCCCTATTTTATATGACCTCTTAATTTACATTAGAGATGCAAATATGAGCTAAATTAATGAATTAATGATTTGCTTAATAGTTCTTCCCTATGTAATGAAACCCCTTATCACAGTTCAAAAACTCTTAAGGTTTTCATTCAAAAATTAGCTCAAATGTATATGTAGAAGGTAATTGTAGTTTAAATCTGTTAAAGAGAGGGTGAGACTGAATGCTGTAGCAGAGACTTATTGCTAGGGTATTCATTCCTTCATTTATTTAATAAAATTTATTAAGTGCTTCTATGAGCTAGGCACTATGTTAAGTACTAGGGATGCAAAAAGAGACAAAAAAACAGTCCCTTTCCCAAGGAGACCATAATCTAAATATAATGTATAAACAAATATATAAAAAGTAAGATATATAGATATATATATAGATATAGATATAGATATAGATATATACGTATCTACACACACACATCTGTGCTAAATAGAAAGTAATTAAAAGAAAGAAAGCACTGGAATTAAGATGAGTAAGGGAAGTCTTCCTGGAGAAGGTAGCATTTTAGTTGGAACTCAAAGGAATTATATTAGAGTGTAGAAGGAAGGACATTCAAGGCAAGTGGGAAGCCAGAAGGAATGCCAGAATCTTAGAGGTAGAGTGTATTATTCCTGGAACAACCAGCAGGGTAGTGTCACTGGATTGAAAAGTATATGTTAGGGAGTAAGGAATAAGAATAATGGAAAAGTAGAAGGGGACTATAAAGGACTTTCAAATGCCAGATTATTTTGTACTTGTTCTATAGGCAATAGGAAGGCACTGGAGTTTATTGATCAGATCTGCATTTTAGGAAAATCACTTTATTGACTGAATTGAGAATGACATGGATTGGAGAAAGGCTGGAGGCAGGTAGATTCTGGGGTATTTAAGCAGAAAGGTTATGAGTGCCTGTGCTAGAGTAGTGTAATGATACTGAGATTTAAACATCTTCCATGTCCCTTGAACTTGCTGATGTAGCAGGAAGGGATGGAGCAAGAGAAAGCCAGGCCCAAGCTAGCATTGTGCCATGGTGACTGGACACAGCAGCAGAGGCAACAGCTGTGGTTGTGGCCCAAACTCCTTTTTTTTTGAGCCTGCCAGAATCTCTGCTAAGGACTGTGGCTGAGGACTACCAGGGATGGGAACTTCAGCGGGGCTGGAGCTGCTGGGAGCAAGCTGCCTGGACGCTGAGCATTTGTGAGTGAGGAGAGGAGGATCTTTGGCTGAGATAGCGTGTCCTGTTTTGAAGGCTTGAGAATGTGGGTGTTTACTACTTTAACTACATATGCCAACTTCATAACTACCATGTTGGCTTTGACTTTCTGGTTTGGGGACTCAGTTTTCTGGTATTTAAATAAATGCTTTAGCCATATTTCTCATGTAGAGAGCCTGTTACATTTTGTGATTAATAACCACATCACCATACTGCATTGTTGATACAAGTAGGAGTAGGGTCAGATGACAGTATATTTGAAAGACTCTGTGAAGGTTAAATCAATAGGCCTAGCAACAAATTGGATATGGGAGGGTCAAAGATATTAAAGAATTCAGGATGATGACAAAGTTGTGAGTCTAAGGGATATGGAAGATGGTATTGCACTCTAAATTAATTGGTAAAGTAAGATTGAGGGAGAATTTAAGGGGAAGGATAATTAGTTCTATTTTGGACATGTTGAATTTCAGATGTCTCCCAAACATGTAGTTTGAGATGTCTGAAGAGTAGTTGAGTTATAAGATTGGAAGTCAGCAGAGAGTTTGGAGTGGAAATGGTAGTTTTGAGATTTATCAGCATAAAGATGACAATTAAATCCATGGGAGGCAATGAAATCAATTAATGAAGTAGAATAGAAGGAGATCCAGGACAGATCTTGAAGGGACATTTACAATTAGAAGGATTGATTTGGAGAAGGGTCCAGCAAAGAATATGAAGAATGAGGAGTCATATAAGTAGGAAGAAAACCAAGAGAAAGCAGTGTCCCAAAAGCCTAGAGAGAAGAGAGTATCAAAGACATGAGAGTGATAAGCAGTTTTAAGACTGCTGAGATCAAGGAGGATGAAGATTGAGAAAAGAGCATTGGATTGGTAACTAAGAATTCACTCATAACTTTGGAGAGAGCAAATTTGGTGGAATGATAAAGTTGATAACTAAATTGTAAGGGATTAAGAAAAGATTTGTCCCTTTAACCCTGTTTGCTTGAGTTCCTCATTTGTAAAAAAATTACTTGCAGAAGGAAATGGCAAACCACTCCAGTATCTTGGCAAAGAAAATGCCAAATGGGTCACATAGAATTGGGCACACCTGAAAAACAATTGAACAAATGAAAAAGAGGAGAAAAAGTGCTGGTTCACATCTTGGTAGAATCGGGGTTGGTTTAATGTTTGATCCTCATTTATAGATGCCATTTTGTCAGCTCTCCAAGGGTTTGGAGAAAATGACTTATATGAACACCAAATACAGGAAAGCATGGTACAGCAGAATGATTGTCACCCACCCAACAGTCACAATACCTGAATTCAGATCCTTCCTCTTATAAGTAAAACCTCTGTGTCCTTTAAATCACTTAAAGTCCTTGGGGCTCAGTTTCCTTATCTATAAAATGAAAGAGGGGGATTATATGGCCTCTGAATTCCCTTTCGTCTTTAGATATGTGATGCTATAAGTAACTGATTTATATCTCTGAGAGTCACATTGTTAACTCAAATGAAGAAATCTTTCTGTCAGGATAACCAATATTCAGAATTGATTTTTCTTTAAAGACATTTTCATCAAGCCGTGATAGCCTATGCAAGAATCTTCTGCTTTAAAGATATTTCCATCTAGATGACTAGCACCACTCATCAGAATTCCAGAAACTTCTCCCCTACAAAGGGCTTGATATAAGACAAAAATCTTAGTAACCAAAAATTTTAATTAAAGCATTTATTTTTGCCAAACTGATAATAAATTCCAAGATCACATCATTTGATTTGCTAGCTACTTCTTGAGCTGATGTCTTGGTTTTTATGATGACAAATCCTTTTTTAAGAATCCTTAGTTTCAGGACTTCCTTAAGTTTTTATGTCTTGCCAACTTCATAGTAATTTATAGTAATAATGCTTGACTAAGTCATCAGCAATCTGGATTACTTCCAGATTTTTTACCTGCTCTCTCTAATGCTTTGAATACCAAAGATATATACTTTCTTTTTTCTGGGGAAGAAGGACATCCATTCTTTTGAGACTCAGGTGAGAACCTTTGCTTGAAAAGGAAAGTGGTAAAAGGCTGATATGTTAAACTTGCACTAAGTAAATAATTACATTCAAATTGAATTTTGCAGAGACATAGCAAAAGTACTAAGGAGAATGATTTTTCTGCAAAAATAAAGAAAAAATTGGAAAAGCAAGTTACTATGAGTTGTGTGTGAATCATGGAAATTCACAGTTATTGTAATGATTTACCTTCAGTTTCCCAGTGCCTGTGTAAGGTTTTATGCTAAGTTCTAGATACTTCAAGGTGTTTTATCAATCAACCAATTAATATTCATTATCAAATATGTGCCTAATGCAAAAAGAAGAAAAAATATAATCCTTATCTTAAAGGGATTTACAATAGAACAGAGGAAATAACATGTAAACATATATGTGTCTATATACACACGTGTATACATATATGTGTGTATACATATGTATGTCTGTATATATCTACACACACATATACACACACATAGAGAAGTGCTATGAATAGATCTACCTCCATATCTCTCTATATGTGTACATCTCTCTAACTTTCTGATAAATAGGAAATAATTAACTTAGGGAAGGCAGTAGAACTAAGAAAATTTGAAGAAATCTTCCAATAAAAGAAAAGATTTTAGATGGGATTTGTTTTGCTTTTTTGTTGAGGGAGGAAGGCAGGGCAATTGGGGTTAAGTGACTTGTCCAAGGTCATACAGCTAGTGTTAAGTGTATGAGGCCAGAGTTGAACTCAGGTCCTCTTGCCCCCAGGGCTGGTACTCTATGCACTCCACCACCTAGCCACCCCTTAGCTGAAACTTAAAGAAAGCCAGAGATGTCAGCAGGTAAAGAGGAGTAGGAAGAACATTCCAGGAATGGGGGACAACCAGAGAAAAGCTGTCGCTGAATGATGGAATTTACAGTCTCTGAGAAATAAGATGAGGATATAAATAAGTATGATCTAAGGTACATTGAGTAAAGACAAAGCAAAGCTCCCAATGGGGAACTGTAAGAACATTTGGGGCTCAGCTAGGTGGCATAGTAGATAGAGTACAGGGCTTGGAGTCTGAGATGAAATCTAGTCTCAGACACTTACTAGCAATGTGATCCAGGCATGTCACTTAAGCTTGCCTTAGTTCCATCATCTACAAAATTAGCTGGGGAAGGAAATGGCAGACAAGAATCTTTGAAAAGAAAACCCCCAAGTGGGTCATGAATGAAAATGACTAAATTAAAACAACAAAAAAAAGAGAACATTTTATATCACTTTTAAGCTCAAAGAATCAGGAAAAAAACACACCTTTCATACTTATAATTGGATTTATAACTGGAAAGTGTGTTATAGAATATCTATTTCAGCCTTCTCATTTTATAGATGAGCAAAGTAATGTCCAGAGAAATAGAAAGACTCCCATAGGTAATAAATTGCAGAGGAAGGATTTGAAGTCATGTCATTTAACTCTCAATCCATTACTCTTTGAGCTATACCAAACTGCTTTATTTCTTTGATGAGTTAGAATTTGAGTTAGAACTTGTAAAATAAAATGATATCTACAGAGAAAAGGAGTATCTCCCAAGTATGGAAAATAATGAACAGTAGAAAATTGGATGAGGTTAGGGAATATATTATAAGTAGACACTTACATTGAATCATAGAGATCATAAATGAGAATTGTGTGAAACAAGAGTGGGATGGCAGGTTTAAATCAAATCAGTAAGGATTTTAGAAGGTAGGTTAAACATTTTTATTTCATCTGGAAGAATGTATATAACTTCTCTTTTTTTGTTGTTTCTCTTACTCGCATTTGGTCTAAGTTTTGTATTGGGAAGATTAGTTGGAAAATTGTAATGATGGTAGTTTGGAAAATGTAGTCTGAGATATCAGTTGAGACTATTATGCAGTATAGACAATAAGGCTGAATCAGACCCAAATTATTGCGGTTCGAGAGTGAGTAGAGAGGAGGTAGCAGCATATGAGAAGTATGAGATTATAATCAACACTACTTGGAAACTGATTCTATGTAAGAGGAGAAACAAATGTATAGATAAAACTATTTGGATGTGTGTTTATTTTTCAATTGGAGTGATTCAAAGGATTTGCTTTCAATAATAGGTATATGAGAGTTAAGAAGAAGGGCAGGGGACTTCAGGGCTATTTCCAAACTTCTCAAACTAGAGTTGTTGGCAGGACATACAGGAAGAGATTTCCAACAGGGAGTCAATGTAGGATAAGTTCTCATGGAAGAAACTGAGTTTGAAGTTTTATTTTTGGTAGTTATCTGCTTAGAAATAATAACCTAAGCAATATATGTAGATGAAATCTTCAAGGAAAAGAAGTTTGAAAAAAGAACAATGATAAGAAGGGATACCTAAAGTGGGGGAAGGAAAAATATCATATAAGCTCAAAGATTAAGAAAGACTAATCAGAGTAGTAAGAATTGAATCAGGAAAAAAAAAATCATATACAGTTAACTAAGATAGATGCCTGAATAGTGGCAAGTTGCCCAAATCTCTCATACTATTTCCAACAAAAATTTGAAATTATCATCAAAATGAATAATGATTGAGGAAGCCAATGAGAAAACAGATCAACTGATTTTTACTCCAAAACAATGGAATATTTATTGGTTTTCTTCTAGGTGAGTTAATAGGGGAAAAGTAATTGAAGGTAATAGGAATGGACTTGTGCAGAAATAAGGGAGAAAGGGGTTGATCAATTGAAAATATGTTTCACCCTCTCAGAGCCAGTGGTTTTGAATTAGGTTCTTTTTGGTTAACTAGCTATATATTTTTTTTCAATAATTGGGAGGGTAGAAAGAAAAATATATACACATGGGGAAAAAAAAAAAAGATTGGAGAGCATTAGAACTTCATTCTTATCTGATCCAAACTACTGAGTGTTGAACACACACATACACATCACATCACAACTTGGTGTGGTAATACATCATACTTAATAGAGAAAGGAGCTGGAATTTGGAAGGAAGGTTAAGAGGGGAAATAAAACAACAGAGAAAATTGTAACAAGCTAAAAAGAGCACTAGATTTAGCAAGTAGGATGTCCTTACTGTCTGTGGAAAGCTCACTTTCAGTAAAGTGTTAGAGATGAAAATTAGATTGCCAAATAATTGAACACATACACACACACTGTAGGAAGAGGCAAAAGAATAAATATAAAACTCTCTCTCTCCCTCTCTCTCTCTCTCTTCATATATATATATATATATATATATATATATATATACATATATATAATATACATATACACATATGTATGTATGTATATATACATGTGCATGTGTCTATATCTATATCTATCTATCCATGGATAGATATATTTGTGTGTGTATACATGTGTGAAAACAGAATGGAGAAAATGTCTTTGTTTTCCTTTGGCTATTTCCAGTTTGGCATAACTTAATTTTAGACAAATGCATATTAAATGCCCAAAGTGGTGCATACTGAAGTCAGTAGGACCTTATGATTATTGATTTAAACCTGGAAGAGGTGCTAGAATTCATCTAGTCCAAATCCCTCATTTTACAGCAGAGGGACTGTAGACTCAGACAATACAGATAATATTAAGTGAAATCAAGACTATATCCACTTTAATTAGTTCATTGAACCAAGAAGAAAATAATTCAAAACCAGTATCTCAAAGTCTGTAACATACTTTCAAATGATAAATTTCACTAAAATAGACTTCATTGTGTACGGAAATTAATTGTTTCAAATGTAAATGGTCACTAAGCAAGTAAGAACATTTTTATAGATGCTTAGCCTTTCCAATAAAACATTTTGTTAAAATTATTTTCCACAGAAAACTATTCTTCATTAACCGCAAGAAAAGATTTGAATTGAGACATATAGATTAAGATAATCTAAAAAAGAAAAAAAATCCCAGCTTGTATGAAGAGTTAGACTAATAACTCATATACATGTGTACATATATACATGGGTAAATATGTTCATAGACCACTGTAAGGTTATGTATTTGTGGATGTGTGGATGCATGTGCATATATTATTTTACATACATGTATATATGTATATTTGAGGTTTTTGAAGTGTTGCACATATAATATCTCACTATTATGTGTAAATAGAAAGGAATATTTTTTTTGGAGGAGAGAAGGCAAGGCAATTGGAGTTAAGTGATTTGCCCAGGGTCACACACATATAACTGTGTCAAGGGTCTGAGGCCGAATTTGAACTCAGGTTCTTCTGGCTCCAGGCCAGTGCTCTATTTACTGCACCAATTAGCTACCCCAAGGAATCATATTTCAAGAATTGTTTTCTTTATCATCCTTATCTAAATGTGTATTCTCTTTTTAATCATAGTGTCATGTGATTTACTAGTTTTATCTGTTTTAGTTGACATGTTTCCATAGAAAAAAATTTAGTGGATACTTGATTTTTATATTGTCTGCCTCCACAATTACACAAACAAATTTATGCACACATACTTCTAGGACTGAATCTTGAAATCTTAGTCCATAATGCTATTTTTTTTTCACATAAGGGGAAAAATACATGGTCTGAGAAAAAAAGAAAAAAACTACAACCTTGTATCCAACTCAATATTATTTTGTTCTTCAGTCTGATATTTTATTTCTTGCATTTAATACTTCTCAAGCTATAACATTTTAAGAAATTAGAGACATATTCAAATAATGAACAAATCAGCTATAGTATAACCTTATACTAATGCCAAAATATTTCTTTGACTATTTAATCTGAA
>JAQQSU010003172.1:0-14444 GCA_028627135.1 Pseudochirops cupreus | reverse complement strand
GAACTCAGAAAGATGAGTCTTTCTGACTCCAAATCTTTTAATTAAAAATCCAGGGTTTTTGATACTATGTTATAGGTGCCACCCAAGTATTGAAATATATGACCTCTGTAGTCCCTTCCAACTCTAAAATTCTCTGATTCTCTCTTAATTCCTGCTGAATTATTTTTCCTTATGCAATGTCTAACCATGTTCAAAACCTCGCTCCAAAATCCTCGATGATTCTTTATTATATATGGAATAAAATACAGACTCTTTAATCTAGCATCTAAGACTCTCCAAATTGTCTCCACAATATTCAGCTTATTCTCCAATTACTTCATGTATTTTACATTTCATCCAAACTTACTTAATCTGTTCCCTGAATTTCATCAGCTATCTCCCACCTCCATGTCTTTGCATAGACTGTTTTACATACCTGAAACATACTCCACCCTCATCTCTTCCTATTAAAATTCCTCTTTATCTTTAAGACTTGTCTGAAATGTCACCTTCACTTTGAAACGTTTTCTGTTCTCACAGCTAAAAATTCTCTTTGCTTCCTCAAATTTTCCTGACACTCTCCTTTGCCTCCACAATCTACCTCGCATTATATTTCTATGTACACATCTTGTATTCTTCCTTTTGAAATTTAACCTCATTAATACTGTTGTGTCTCATATTTCTATTCCAAGGGGTAAGCACAGTGGCATATTGATGAAAATTATTTTTCACTTGAAATTTCCTGGATCTTTTAGGCTACAGAAAGGGAAATATAAGAATAGAGTCACTTTTGGACATTTGAAGTAAATGAAGTTGCCTTGAGGAAATGCTTTCTTGTTGTTCTTGGAAAAGATATTAGAGATACAAAAGGCTAACAAAAGGAAAAAGGGAGTTGCTACATAATCATGTATTGAACTAGGGGTAGAATGGAAATACTCCTTTACTAAGAAAGCGTTTGACTCTGTTCTGGCTACCAAGAGGGGCTCTGGTTTGCTTGTTCATTCACTGGCCATGAGTGGGGATGAGGGAAACAGGTCAATGAAACAATTATTCCCTTCTCTGTTCTTTTGGAACTCTAAGCAATGCTTAGCAAAAAGTCTTTTGGTGTGAATGTGTCTCCATTGGCAATGAGATATGATGCAATGGAGAAAATTAAGGTGGCTGACATATCAAATAATGTCCAGGAATGAACCTTCTACTTTCGATTTTTTTTTTTTACTTTTGATTTTACCTTAGTAAATGTACTTTGATTTGAAATTGTTCATCTAATTTGATATATATGAGTGATTAGATTAAAAGGCATTTATTAAATGTTTACTATATACTAAGTGGCTAGGGACAGCTAGGTGGGGCAGTGGAAAAGTACTGAGACCAGAATCAAGAAGACCTGAATTCAGATGCGGTCTTAGATACTTGCTAGCTGTGTGACTCAGGGCAAGTTGCTTAACCCTATTTGTCTCAGTCTCCTCATCTGTGAAATGAATCGGAGAAGGAAATGACAAATCACTTCAATATCTTTGCCAAGAAAACTCCAAATGGGGTCATGAAGAGGTGTAGGATACAAATACAAAAGCGAAGATGGTGTCTGCCCTCAAGGAGCTTACATTCTAATTGGGGATAACAGTGTACATAGGGGAATAATATCTAGGGGGGAACTTTTGTCTTGACAGTTACTGAATGGTGAATGAGGCAATAATGCCTATATCTCATTCTAGGAACACTGGTAAATTTGATTTGAACAAGAATCCAGAACTGGAGGAAGGAAGATGAATTGGAAGAAGAGTGGTTTTCAAGGCTGTTGAGAAGATGACTTAGGAATAGGGATAAAATGAAGCTTTACAGTATCTGCTTGAAATATTGGGCCAACTGAGAGAGTCACCAATCAGGACTTTTGGCCATATGGACAAAGTTAAAGATATGAAAGAGTAGTCCTTTTGAGGCAACACACTGAGCATGTGAAAGATAAAGAATATATAGACTGAAAGCAAACATACACCAAGTTAGTTATGAATTATAATAGGAACTAATTAGACTCTTACATATGGATAGCTGGACAGCTAAGTGGTGAAGTGGATAGAATGCCAGGCCTGGAGTCAGAAAGACTCATCTTCCTGAGTTCAAAAGTGGCCTCAGACAATTACTAGCTATTTGATCCTTGGCAAGTCACTTCACCTTGTTTGACTCAATTTCCTCATTTATAAAATGAGATGGAGAACAAAATGGCAAACCACTCCAGTAGCAAACCAGTCTGGTATCTTTGCAAAGAAAACCCCAGATGGTGTCACAAAGAGTTGGACACAACTACAAAACAACTGAAACAGGTAAAAACCAAGGGAGGTACAAAAAAAGAATGTCTGAAAGACATGGGGACAAAGTCAGTCACAGTCATATTTACACAGAGGGACTACAAAGGCCTCAAGACATAAGCTGCTAGTCTCTGTCTTTCATTTAAAGTTATTTGAGCTAATAGCTCATAGTTTGGAGAAGCCCTTGGTGACCTGACCAGATATAATGTACTCAGGTACAGTTATAGCCATGGCTCTTAGAGTAGCATAAACTACTACAATATAGGACAATTGATTTGGACTTGCACGTGTAAGTATTTAATAAATGCTCCTTGAATTTAATTGAAATGGAATTAATTCACTGTGTAACTTTGGGTACATAACCCCCCCCCCTTTCCAGAAATAATGATTCCTTCTCCTCAAAATGAAGAAGTGACCCTTGAGTATAAATCTGGTCTCAGAAAGTTACTCAGAAAGTGACCCTGGTAAAGTCACTTAACTATCCTATTCCTAAGTTTCTTCAATTGTAAAATAGGGAAAATAATAGCATCCATCTCCTAGGGTTGTTGTGAGGATCAAATATGGTAATGTTTGTGATGTATCATGCCTGACACAAAGTCACTTTATGAAGTTATTTCCTTTCAGTTCCATCACTCTATATTCAAAGGTCCTTTCTAATTCTGACACTATATTTTCTAACATCTAAAGTTTTCTTCTGACTCTAACATTCTAGGTTCTAGAGTTGTTTTTTTCTGTTCTATATATTCCATTTTTTACATTCTAATATTCTATGATGATAATGAAATCATGTTTTCAGTTTAAAGAAAAGAAAAATAGAGACCCTGTGTGCTACAATGATGGTGGTGCTATTGGCCTACAAGGCAGATGGCAGAAAGTTTTTCTTAGAGCATATTTTGAGCTGGGAAAAATCATGCCTCCTCTGGATTTTATAATACTTTATTGGCAGCAGTGGGGACTTCTCACCCATCACTGCCATGCACATTTCCTGCCAGATTTACATATTAGCAAAGGGATATCTGAAGTTTACAGTCATGATTTGTCAGATGTCACTGTCATCTTGAACATCTTGATGAAATGTTCTGGCTTTGGGATTTCTGAGTAGAAGACACTTCTTGCCTATGAAAAGAATCAGTAACACCACAGAAGGGAGTGGGGGACATGCCACTCACCCTTTCCAAAAATGTAGGATTTTTGTATTTTAGCAGGAAAAAATGGAGAAGTTTATAACTCTGAAAAAAGGTTCCATCAAAAGATCCTACAGATATGGGTTCTATTTCTACAGAACTTTAAGACCTGCAAATTTTCCTCATGAAAAAATAAATGATGAAAGAATTATTATTACTTGTTTTGAAGATGAGGAAACTAAGACTCACAGAAAGGAAGTGATTTACCCAGGCTAAAACAACTTGTAAAGCTTAACATTGAGATTCAAATCCAGGTCTTACTCAAAGGTTCAGTGTTTTTTTTTTCCACATGCCATGCTGAGCAATAAAAATATTCTTTGTTTCAATTATTCAAAAATAAAATCCCAAGATATTCTTACATTTTAATTGATATCTTTTGTTTTCACAACTCTTTCTTTTTTTTTTTGGAGGGCAGTTGGGGTTAAGCAACTTGCCCAAGGTCACACGGCTAGTAAGTGTTAGTTCTCACAATACTTTCAATTCTCAATGCAACACTACACGCTCAGAAAGCAATACCTTATAACAAAGAATTTTTTTTTTTAAAAGACAGGGGGAAAAAGTACAGGAAAACATAGAAAAAGTCTGCCATTTTATATAATGTTTCAAACTCCTAATCTTCCACCTGTTTCAAAGAAACAGGATGTGCCTTCTTATTGGTCTCTTTTGAGAACTTGACTATTTTGATTATTTCATTGTTGGCCTTTCTGTTCACACTCGTGTAGATTGCTTCTTTAGTTCTACTTTTCATTTTATATCAAGTCCTATGTCCTTCTATATTTCTCTGTATTCACCATATGTATCCTTTCCTAGAACTGTGTGTGTATTTGAGTGTGTGTGTGTGTGTGTGTACATTCTTAACTTATTTTTCGGTTATGTGCAACTATCTATTTTGTTTTCAGGTCTTTGTTAGTGTAGTAAGTGTTGCTATAAAGAAAGATATGCAGATTTCTTTTTATTTTCATCGACATTCTCTTGGTTTATGCAGTGGTGTTAGTGGTCATTAGTAGAATCTCTGAGTTAAAAGCTATAGTCAGTTTCTTCACAGATTCCACAGATTCCATTCTTGCTTTCAGGAATGTTACACTGACTATCAGCATCATTAACAATAATACATGACTTAACCCATCTTCCCACAACTACCCTGGCACTGACTATCCCAATATTTTGTTATCTTTTACAATTTATTGGGTATAAGATCAAAATTGTGAGTTATTTGGATGAGTACTTCCCTTATCAAAACTATGGAACATTTTTCGTATAGCTAATAGTTGGCAATTCTTCTTTTAAGAATTTTTTTTATCTAGTAGAGAATGTCTTTTTGTTGTATTTCTGTTACTTGTCTATTTCCTTTGTGTGTCAGACCCTTATCAGAGATACTTCATATAAACAACATAAGCATCCTTAGGGCAGACTATTTTGTTTTTGTCTTTCTATCTCCATCACAGAGCACCTAATAAGTGCTTAACAAATATTTCAATGGCATTATTAATTAATTTGGCTCTCATTAGAGTAAAATATATATCTTTGTTTTATAAGATTCTTCTTCCAAGCACTCATAAACTCAGGTCTAAAAGTTCTGGTATTCCTGATTTCCAACAATTTAAAAGTGAAATTGACTATTCTTTCATTTTTAAAAAAAGTGTTGTAATCTTTGTTATATATGAAACTGTCTTCAACATAAACTATATCCTGATTAAATCTAAGATAAGATTTTTTAAATCTACTTAAAGGTCAACATGGTCTTTGATTATGTACAATATCTTTGACCAGAGTCTAGCAAATATAACACCTTTCCATCTCAGGATTTCTTTGACCAGAAAAGAAAAACAACAACAACAAAAACCCCTCAACTACAAACATCTATATCAAATAAGCATAAAAAGAGAACAAATATAGAACAACACCATCCATTTAAAAATGTAGAATGATTATTAAAGTTGGTAACAAACAAAAAAAAATGAACAAAATGATTTTAGAGGGCAGACTTTACTGTTCAGGGGATGAAATCAAACACCCTAGACTATTTTTCCATTCCTACAGATAGCACAGCTTAGAATCATACTGAAAAATCACGCCAAAGATCATCACAACAGCAATCCCTATGGCCATAGTTCTGATGATGTAGAATTTATTGTCAAAGACTTTCTCAATACTTTGTGGGTGAGACTTTAATATAAATGAGATAATGTCCTTGTTAGGGAAGGTGTAAGTGATCAACTGATCCAAAGGCAAGCCCAATCACAATGATCTAGTGCATGGTGGATGGCTTTGAGGGTATCCTTATGGGGACCTTCATTAGTCCTCACCAAGTTATACATTTCCCTACAAAATGCCTGGACATCATGAATCACCTCATCTTTGTGGGAATAATTGCAGATGGTAGCAGCTATTTTGATGACAGAAATCACCAAGAGGAAGGCAAAGAACAAGCCCACTATATTCTGTGACTCCGGCATGGCCCCATAACCATGAAACCTACCAAACCCAGAAAATCTACCAGCATCATGAAGGAATTGTTGTTGTCTTCTTGCTTAAAGATATCCTTTCTCTGACAGTCAAATCTGAGCCATAGGATGATGGAAAGGACCACAGTTCCCACCAGTCAAATGATTACCAGCATGGTGAAGACTAGCCTGAGATGGGTGTGGGTTCTGGAGAGGATAACTTGCAGTGAAGTTTCCCCATTCTGAAAAATCAAATCTAGAGTGGCTTCAGCATCCATTAGGACTAAGTTTAGAAGACACCTGACCTTACAGGAATCTGTTACTTAGAGCAATGGTGACCCTCCCCAGGCCACCCAACACAAGATATGCCGAATAATGACAAAACTGCTTTCCTGTCCTTGCATTGGACACCCATATGTTTCCATGTTCTTTGTCTCTGAGATAGATTCCTGTGCTTAGATTGTATGCCGGCTCCCCACCAATGGAAGTGAAGGCCAGTTGGGGGTTGGAGTTTCTGTGTTAGGGGTATATATAACCATAGGCTTGCTTCCTCATGTTACTCTCTCCCTGGCAGATGCCATTTGAGTGACAGGGGCAGGGTCCCTTCTCGTGAGAAAGAATAAAGACATTTTCAGATCTCAGACTCAGACTCTGAACTCTTTCATCTTACACAGTTCTCAGTGAGTGGAGCTGGTTGGGTAAAATCAATTACTAATGCAGAGTCATTCTGAAGTGACCCTATGTTTTGACCTTTCTTGACTTTGGCTACCTGAAACCAGCCAGCAAGACAGAGTGGTCTATAGACAAACTAAATATATCTCCTTAGTATTAATCCTATCTCCCTAATAGGAGAGGGGCTGAAGTGGCACTATCCCATTGAGCCTCATTGAAATGCATACCATTATGATTGTCTTGCCCTTCTGCCTTGGTTTGCTGCTATAAATTCCCTTTTGTCTTATCTTTCCTGAGTTTGCTTTATTAATCAGTGTAGGCCCAAACAAAGATTTCTTTTCACAGGGACACAGACCGAATCAGACCCAACAAGTAACTTAACTAAAGAAGGAACACTTATGATTCTTTTAATAGACTTGTTAATAAACCCAGCACACAGTGTTCTTCACAAAACAATCACTCACTGTTGAGTTATTTTTCAGTTGCGTCTAACTCTTCATGACTCTATTTGGAGTTTTCTTGGCAAAGATACTAGGGTGGTTAGCCATTTCCTTTTGCCAGCTCATTTTACAGATGAGGGAACTGAGGCAAACAGGGACAAGTGACTTACCCAGGGTCACATAGCAAATAAGTGACTGAAGTTAGATTTTAACTCATAAAAATGAGTCTTACCAGCAGCAGGCCTGACACTCTTTCTATCCATTATACCACCTACCTAGTTTCTATCTCCTCTACTAGACTGTAAGGATCTGAAAACCTGGACTGTCATTCAAAGAATCATAAAAAAATCTCATAGTTGAGAGCAGGGGTGGGGAACCTGCAACCTTGAGGGTACATGTGGTTCTCTATGTCCTCAAGTGTGATCCTTTGCTTGAATTTCTCTGAAATGTGGATTCAGTCAAAGGGTCACATTTAAGGACCTAGAGCAATGGTTCTCAACCTGCAGGTCATGACCCCTTTGGAGTTGAACAACCCTTTCACAGGGGTTACAGGATTCACCTAGGACCATCAGAAAACATTTCCGATGGTCTTAGGAACCTCCTCTATCCATCTCCAGGAGGGTCTGCCCACATGCAGACACCCCCACATACAACTATTAAAGGGTCGACACATTAGGAAGGTTGAGAACCACTGACCTAGAGAATCACATGGCCACAAGGCTGCAGGTTGACTACCCCTTATTGAGAGGGATATTGGAGGTGACTTAGCCTAATCTGTGCCTAAAAGGGAGAGTGTCTACTGGCAGATCTCTAGGGAAGGGAAACTTTACTATCCTTTAAAGCTGCCCATTCTACTTTGGGGAGCTCTAATTATTAGGAAGATTTTCATTCCATTGAACCAACTTTTGCTTCTTTGTAACTTCCATCAATAGCTCTTGACACTCTGTCTGAAGCTAAGAACAAGTTGAATGCCTTTTCTATATAGTAGTCCTTCAGACCCATGAAGATATTTATCTTGTCCTCATAAGTCTTCTCTTTTTCTGACTAAGCTATCAGCAAATCCTTCCATGAATCTTCATCAAATAAATCAATCAAGAAGTATTTTAAAGCACCTATTAAATGCTAGGCAATGGAGATACACAGATAAAATAAAAATGGTTCTTTCCTTCAGGGAACCCCCATTCTAAATGGGAAAACAATACACAGACATAAGGAGATCTTCAATGGATGTAAAAACAAAATAGCAATAAAATAATTTTAAAGGCATATATCAAATATAAGAGATAAAATTAACCAATCAGATAAAGGCACTAGCAACTAGGGTTTTATGGTCTCCATTCCACTTACTATTTTGGTCTGCTTCCTCTGAATTTCTTGCACTTTGTCAATATCCTTTCTAAAATATAGTAGCCTAACCAGAACAAAATCCCCTAGAAGGAACATTTGCATGTAAGACAACCAAAGGAAGGGGGCAATGCTTAATCTAAAAGGCAGAGGGATTGAACGGACAGGCATTTATTAAGAGTATACTATGCAGAAACTACTAGGCACAAGGAATGCAAATGGTAGCAAGCAACAAAGCCCTGTCTGCCCCGCCCCCAGTTCCTCAAGGATCTTACCTTTTAATAGGGAAAGGCAACACATAAAGGGGAGTGGTGAACATCAGGAGTATTTTGATAGTGTTGATTTCAGTACTAGCAGGAAAGGGAGAAGAGGTTCTATACAGTTGCATGACGTGAAGAAGACCAGAGAACAGCACAGAATCTGGGTCCAGGCTACCTATAGTTGCATAAAAGACACCAGAAGGGAAAAAAATAGTGCTTAATGCAAAGGGATGGTATAATTGAATAGGGACAAACACACTACTTCACCCTAATTCTACTTATATGTTAACTCTAAACCTTCACTTAACAAGTATAAGATACATCGACAGTTACATCTGAAGATAAAGGAAAAATTTGAAGAAATGAAATTCATTGGCAAGTATTTTTGCATTAAACAACTCTCATAGCCATCTAATATTCAAAATATATGGGGAATTGACACAAATGTAAGGTCAAAAGCCACTCTGCATTAGCCAAGTGACCCCAAAACACAAATAGTTTTTAAAATAAACCATTGACAATTATTTGAAATGATGTTATAAATCGCTAATTATCAGCAAAATGCAAATTGCCACAACCCTGAATTGCTTTCTTATACTTTTTAATCTAGAAATACACTAACAGATAGGGAAAGCATCACTGGGGGAGCTGAGGGAAAAAAAGCATTCTAATATTTTGATGGTAGAACTATAAACTTATTCAGCTCCTCTGAAAAAAATTTGAGTTGTATAAGAAAAGTTACTAAGTTCCTCCATTGTGACCCAGTGATCCCCAACTGGGACTGTACTCCAGGATGGTTATTAACAGCAAGAAAAGACCCATATGTCCAAACATATGCCCATGTTCATAGTTACATTATCTATGATAACAAAAAGCTGGAAATAAAATATGTGACCAGTAATTGAGAAGTAGCCAAACAAAATATGATTCATAAAGGTGGAAGAATATTATTGTGGCACAAAGAGGATTGGATATGAAAAAATCAGAATTCTTCATGGAAAGATTTGCATAAAATGATGGTGAATGAAGAAAGCAGAGCTAAAAAAAATAATAAATGTGATGAATATAACAGTACAAATAAAAAAAGTAAATGGAGAAGAAACAAAATTCTAGCCAAATATAATAGTGATAGTATCATCTTGCCAAAGTTTCAAGGATACATCCCTACTCTCTGTTAATAATTGCTAATTCCTCTAACTTTTCCAGAGGAATGAACAACATCAGGAAGTTTTAGGTGAAAGCATTTGTTAGACATATCTATTAAATCAAAATGTATTAAATCAATACAGTTATCCCTTTCACATCATGATTTTCTGCATAGTAGTTTCAACATATGAAATTAAATGGGAATTTTGGGGGAGTTTTTCAGAAACTGCATATTATATACAAATGCTGGCAGATGACACAGAAAAACTTTAGAAATTCAGAAATGCACAAAATCTAAGTACAGAATTGTATAATATTAACATATTTTATCATTTAATACAGTAATAATTCATACTTCTCTGGCATGAAGAGAGGACCAAAAAAATTTTACATGGATTTTCCAGATCAGAGCAGTGCCAGCCTCCAAACCCCATGATGTGAAAGGGAAAATTGTACATGTATGTTTTTAGTGAATATATAATAATATGCAGAAGGAAAACTATGAGAGATTAAGAGATATTACTTTAGACTTTGAGGTAGGAGGCAGGAGAATTAGGGAAGGCTTCATGGGATAGGTAGTTGTATGGCTAAGCCTAGAAGAAGAGGGGAAAAAATCGAAAGGAAGAGGGAGGAGAGGAAAGCATTCCAAGCAAGAGAAAATATGAGCAAAGATGTGGAAATGGGAAATTGTGTGATGTAATTAGAATACAGTGAGGAATATATTTTGTTTGACTGGAACATTATATCTAGTCATGTGAAACCACACTAAAAAAGACAATGGTAATGGTCTCATATCCAGCTAATTTGGTGCCATTTCCATATACTTGCAGAGATCATGAAATTTAATTTTTTTTTAACAATTAGTTATACAGAAGTGGAGTGGGATATCTCAGTAGGTTGTAAGTTCCCCATCAATTTGATAATGCTAAGTAGAAGCTGAATGGTCAGTGGTACTTCCAAGAATGTTTCTGTTTAAATATAGATTGGACCAAATGACTTCCAAGTTCCTTCTGATTCTGAGTAACCTTATTTATTATACTCTCCTAGCCAAAAAGAAGAAGAAAAATCTGGTCTTCTCCAACATTTGTAGCCTGCAGAATCTCTAATGGAAGTAGTTTTCCTGGTTTTGTGCAGGAAAGATGATTTGAGATTGGAGGTTCAAATGTCAGCCTTAAGGTCAGAGCACTCTTAGGAGGGTCCCATGCCATCCATAAATAAAGGTTATAGTTCTTATCATCAGAGCATCTAAGCACATTCAACAATGGATCAAAGTATTCAATATGGTACACTGGAATTTTGTTGACAATCCCTCTGTACTTGTCTTGCCTAGTCTCCATTTGGAGTATTGTGCTCCATTCTTATTGATGTAATTTAGAATACACACTAAAATGTTGGACAATATCCAGAGGATGGTAACTAGCATGGTAAAAGGCCTGAATACCATGCCATATGTTGGAGAAATCATTGAGACAAGTAAGGTTTATGATCTGATGGGGACAATTTGAAAGGCTTCAAATTATAGTAATGCTGCCCTTAGAAGTTTAGTTATAAAGCATGTGAACGGTTCATAATTATATTCCCCAGTTAGAGAGAGAAAATGCTTTTAAAAAAGTGCCATAGAGTTGGGATCCATAGTTCTCCTGTGCCCTCATGCTGCAAACAAAGGGATACAAAGAAGGGAACAGACAGGGTCAGATCTGTTTATTTACAAGAACCAAGATTAGATAAATCAGATGAAATTTTTAACAGGATAAGAGGACACACTTAGAAATGGGTAGGCAACTAGATGGTACAGTGGATAGACTCCACTTCAGGAGTTCAACTCTGGCCTCAGGTACTTATTAGCTGAGTGACCCTGGGCAAGTTACTTAAGCCAGTTTGCCTCAGTTCCACCTCTGTAAAATGAGATGGAGAAGGATATGGCAAATCATTTCCAATATCTTCACCAAGAAAATTCCAAATGAGGTCATGAAGAATAGGATAAGCATGAACAGCAAAAAGAAATGGGTGCCAGTCAACCAATAAGCATTTCTTAAATGTATACAATGGGCCAGGAATAATGTTAAGTGCTTTACAAATATTATCTCATTTGACCCTCACAACAACCATGAGGAATAGATTCTATTGTTCTTTCTATTTTACACTGAGGAAACTGAGACAGAAAGTATTTAAGTTGTTTGCCAGAGTTAAACGGCTAGTAATATCTGAGGCTAGATTAGAACTTGTGTCTCCCTGACTTCAGGCTCAGTGTCCTAGCACTTCAGGACTTTACTGCCTCTCCAGCCTCCCTCTTGAATAACTTATGGACAGAATCACAACAGAATCACTGTTCAACCCCAATTATACTTGATAATTTAAGCTAATTCTATTAACATTTATTAAATATTCTAGTTGCTAGGGGTACCAAGATAAAAAGATCAAATGTCTTATTCTTCAAAGAGTTTACATTACAATAGAAAGCTATGCTGTGCACACAAGTAATTAGAAAGTGTTGTTTTGATTTTGTTTGTTTCTAAGGGATCTTTAATGCATTGACCTATGGAAATCCCAGTGAAGAAATTTATTGACTAAAGTAAACCAGTTTCCACTTCATTATGTAATTGGTTCTCAACTCTTAAATTCTGGCTTCCATCCTTTCCACAGTTTTCCCCAATGTCTTCAATGATCGATATACGTTACCAGATCTATTGACCTCAGCCTCCTTCACCTCTTCCCAGTATTTGGCACGGTAACCAGCTTCTTCTATGCACTGTCTCTCCCTGCTGCCTCCCATGTCAGGATCATCTTCTGGTTGTGCCCCTACTCAACTGAAAGTGTCCCCCTGCCCAGGCTCTATGAGCAGTATACCTTTTCTTTCCTCTCTAGGCTAGATTCTCTCTTATGGTAAATTCCTCTGTTCTCCTGCCTTCAATTATCACCTCAACTCTTATGATCCCCAAATCTATCCACCCAGCCTTAGTTCCCCACCCCCACTCCTTGAGCTACACTCATTGGTTTCTACTTGCCTCATGGACAACTTCACCTGGATATCTTTTCTGTACTTCAAATTAAGAAAACTGAAGTTTTTATCACCCCCTCCTAAAATCAATCTGCTCACTTAATCTCTTCAGTTCTGTTTTTGGCATCACCCAGATGCAGTACTTCCCTCCACCCACAGTTATAGTTATCTCTTTCACATCAAGGGGGCTATGGGGTTGGTGCCCCTTCAATCCAGAAAAATCTGTCTAAAATTTTTTAGCCTCCTCTTCATAACAAAGGAAAAGTTCAAATTATTACAGTATTAAAAGACAAAATATGTTGATATTGTACCATACTATACATATATTTCGTGCATTTTCGGGTTTTTAAATATTTTCTATGTTATCTGCTGGTCTTTACATGTCATTTGTGGCTTGTACAAAACTCCCCCAAGATTCCCATTTAGCTTGTTATGGCAAGCCACAATATATCAAAACCATGATGGAGAAAGTTGGGATGTGGAAGGGATAACTGTACAATTATTTTCAAAAGGGGATCAGAGCCAAGATGGAAGATTAAAAGCAGGAACTTGCTGAGATCCCACTCCAACCACCTCCAATACCCATAAAATATGACTCTAAACAAATTTTAGAGCTACAGGACCCACAAAGTGAAAGATAGAAACAAACCTTCTGGTGAAGGCAGCCCGGAAGGCAGACATGAAATGTCTATTGCACCAGGCTGGGGGAAGAGCAGCATGGGCCCAGACCCAGGGTGGCTCTGACCAGTGGCCCAGATCAGCCAGTAAAGACTTCAGGAGAGTGAATCACTGGCACCTGTGGTGGTTTCCAGGCTTCTCAATCTGTAAACGTCAAAGAGAAAGTAAAAGATCAGCAGAGAACTCTGTTGGAACTGGGTGAGAGAGGAGCAGGTCCAGCCACTGCCCCCAGGGCAGCAGAAGTGGCAGCTGCAGCTGCTGCTGCATGGCTACCCCTGGGGCTCCTGGTCTGCAGATCATAGGGGGACCAAGTGACCATTCAGAGGGTTATCACTCTTGCTTTGACCTACTTGCATATGGGTTGCAGTCTTAGGTGGTGGTCCTGGGGTGAGGAACGTAAATGTCCTAGAGTTTGTGGTGCCTGTAGAGAGGGCATCCTCCTCATAGCTCTGACAACAGCTCTGAGAACAACTGCAAAAACCCCAGCAATTAGGGATATAGCTCTCTCTCCACTCTAGAAGCAGAGCTCTACCATGTCAAAGAGTTCAAAAGTCAAGTAATTGGCTGGCAAGATGAGCAAGCAGAGCAAGTGCAATCAGACTTTTTTTTTTTACAGACAAAAAGGAGCAAAACATGGAACCAGAAGAAGACAACAAAGCCAAAACTCCTGCATTAAAAGCTTCCAAGGAAAATATGAACTGAATACAGGCCATTAAGGAGCTCAAGAAAGATTTTGAAAATCACGTAAGAGAAGTGGGGAAAAAATTGGGAAGAGACATGAGAGTGATGTAAGAAAATCATGAAAAGCAAGTCAACAACCTGCTAAAGGAGACCCAAAAAAATACTGAAGAAAATAATACCTTAAAAAATAGACTAACTCAAATGGCAAAAGAGGCCCAAAAAGCAATGAGGAGAAGAATGCTTTAAAAAGCTGAATTTACCAGATGGAAAAGAAATTTCAAAAACTCACTGAAGAGAATAATTCCTTCAAAA
>JAQQSU010003171.1:0-14444 GCA_028627135.1 Pseudochirops cupreus | reverse complement strand
ATCCTGGGATTCCCTAATTGTGTTTCCACAGTATTCAAATTGTTTTCTCTTGGCAGCCTGTAATATTTTCTCCTTGATCTGGGGACTCTGGAACCTGGCTATAACATTCCTAGGAGTTTTCTTTTGGGGATCTTTTTCAAGAGGTGATCAGTGAATTCTTTCAAGTTATATTTTGCACTCTGGTTCTAAAATATCAAGGCAAGTTTCCTTGAAAATTTCTTGAAAGATGCTTTCTAAGTTCTTTTTTTTGATCCTGGCTTTCAGGTAGCCCAATAATTTTTAAATTGTCTCTCCTGGATTTGTTTTCCAGTTCAGTGGTTTTTTCAAGGAGATATTTCACACTGCCTTCTATTTTTTCATTTGTTTGGATCTGTTTAATAATATATTGATTTCTCATAAAGTCATTTGCTTCCATTTGCTTCCCTCTAATTATGAAGGAATTATTCTCCTCAGTGTGCTTTTGCGATTCTTTTTCCATCTGGCAAATGCGACTTTTTAAGGCATTCTTCTTCTCATTGGCTTTTTGGGCCTCTTCTGCCATTTGAGTTAATCTATTTTTAAGGTGTCATTTTCTTCACTCAGGTTGTTGACTCTCTTTTCATGATTTTCTTGCATCTTGGAAGCTTTTGGTACTGGAGTTCTGACTGTGTTGTATTCCTCCTGTTCCATACTTTGATACTTTTTGTCCCAAAAAAAGGATTCTAGAGTTTGGTTGCTATTCTTACTTTGCTTCCTTTGCCTGCTCATGTTGACCAGTCAGTGATTTTTTAACTCTGTGCAACTCTGCTTCCAGGGGGGAAGATCTATCCCAAATTGCTGGGGTTTTCACAGCTGCCAGAGTTATTAGGAGGCTGCTACAGCCCCCACCAGCTTTGGCTCACTGAAAATACACTCCAGAGCCACCACTGAAGACCACGGTCAGGATCCAGGCCACTCAATGCAAGAGCACTTAGCCTCTGAATGATGGCTTGGCCCCCCTGCAGTCTGCAGGCCGGGAGCCCTTAAGTAGCCACATGGAGGCAGCTGCAGGGTAGCCACTTCTGCCACTTCCTTGCCCTGGAGGCAGTTTGGCCAGACTGCTTTTCTCCCACTAATTTAGTTCAGATCCACTGACCTTTCACTTAGTCCTTGTTTCTTATGGCTTGAAAATTCTGGAAACTGCCACAGCTGCCACTGATCCACCCTCCTGAAGGCTCCAGCTGCTGCTCGTCCTGGACACCCCTGGGCCAAGCTGCGATTTCAGAATAGGCTGGTTTCAGCTCCCAGCACCCTGTTATAATCCCTTCCTGCTGAGCTGCATTCAATGGGAGGTGTATATTTGTGAGTTTTGAAGCCTAACTTTTATTTAGTGTCACATTTTATGGGTACTTGAGGTGGCTATGTGTGAGCTGCAAAACCTTGCTGCTTCTACTCCACCATCTTAATTTATTCACTTTTAATAAGATTTTGAATATATAATATCAAACAAATCAATACTTCAAAATGTAAAACATCAATGGAACTCTAATATCACAAAGGTTCCACAAACTGGGCAGCAGAGTAAACTTGTGGTAGTCACACACGTTTGTCAGAATTTTTCCCTCTAATGATTATATTTTGACAAAATGTAGAGACTAGCAATTACTTATTTTTATCAATTTGATTTGCAGGCCTTGGACAGAACACATTGTGGAAAATATGGAATGAAACAGAATTATACAGACTTTGAATAACTTACATGAATGAACCACTAATTTTTTTCTTTAGTTGTTCTATGTCAGCTTAGAATAAGGAATCTAGCAGAATCCCTCAGGTATCTGTCTTTGCTATGTTTTGTTTTGTATTAATTTTAAGTCCAGTGAAAATTCCAGATGTTTGTCAGACAAACACAAGTCTGGCTATGCCTTTTCCATCTTATACTTGGACAGGCAGACATGTCAAGCATTGCTGGCCACTTGTACAACACTCCTGAGTACAGCCCAAACCATATTAAAATGTAATTGGAAGATGTTTAACAAAATGAATAAAAACAAAATAAAATGTAGATAAAAATATTTGTTAAACTAGGTCAACATGCAGGCTACCAGAATATGTATGTTTAGATTAGTGTCCCAGATTCTATTTGAGTTTGACACTCCTGCTATAGGGGACATTCAGCCAAGATATTTTCCTTCACTCCAGATTGTTCCATTCAAACATACATTTTCAGGGGAAAAAAAACTTGAAATTCACATTAAAATGAACAATAATCAATAAATGTAATTTCCGTTTTGGAACCGCACAAAGTTCCAGGGAGAAGCTCACAGGCAATACGCAATAGGGTCACTGATGCCAGTATCTGAAACAGAAAACAAGGTGGCTTCTTCCAATGTGATGAGAGATGAGTAATAAGCACATATATTGAACAAGGATTATATTCAGTAAAAACAAGAGCAAAGAGTCCCTTCAAAAAAGACCTACATAAGGGATGGGGAACCTGCTGCCTCAAGGCCTCATGTGGCATTCTATGTACTCGAGTGCAAACTTTTGATTGAGTCTAAGTTTTACAGAACAATTTCATTGAAATGATTTGCTCTGTGAAGTTTGGATTCAGTCAAAGGGCCACACTTGGGGACCTAGAGGGCCACTCGTGACCTTAAAGCCACAGGTTCCCCACGCCTGAGCTAGACGGTTCTAATAGCTACAAGGTAATAAAAGAGCCCTAACATAGGGGCCTTGAAAACCCCAGGGTGTAGAGGCACCCAGAGCAGTGTAGCAGTTTGCAGACCAGTAGACACCCTCTTCTGAGATGTCAAAGGGAGCATGAACATCAAAAATGCATGAGATATAAATCCTAGAGGAAAGAAGGTCAATACAAAAGAAAAGTTACTTCAGGCTGAAACCAAGTAAAGCTAACCAGCTCACCCACCAATAGTGCAGCAAAGGATGCAGTCTTGTCCATGTGAAAAGCTCCAATTCAGGAACTCAAGATTAGTAAAACCAAGAAGATTTTGGTCAGTATCATACTATCCATATCTATATCCTATGTATGTACACACACATTTGCACACATGTAGGAATTCATATCCATATATATGCTATGCATACATATGTAAATGTATATGTATACAAACACATGCACATGTGTGCATCTCCCTCAAAAAAAGTATTTTTCATAAGTTCAAAATGAATACATAGAAGAAATAAAGCAAGATGAAAGAAAGAAAGAAAGAAAGGAAAGAAATAGAAAGAAAGAAAGAAAAAGGGAGGGAGGGAGGAAGGAAAGAAGGAAGGAAGGAAGGAAGGAAGGAAGGAAGGAAGGAAAGGAGGAAGGAAGGAAGGAAGGAAGGAAGGAAATTACTGGAGGAAAGATTTGGAAAGAAAATAAACAACCTAGAAAAAAATTCACTGTGTGTAGTAAAGAGAAAACTTTTACTGAGAGACACCACTGTTTGGTGGCAAAAAATGCTGAATTTGGAGGCAGAAAACCTGGATTCAAATGCTATCACTTTCTGACTGTCTGATTTTGGAAATTATATAATGTCTCTAAGCCTCAATTTTTTCATTTATAAATTACACGTGAAAAATAATTAACTCATAGATTTATGGTTAGGAACAAACAAAATGATTTTGTGTTCAGTTATATTGTTACATTTTAAGTAGGACAAAATGGCTTCTGATCTTCTAATTCATTTTGCTTTCAATTCATCCTTTTATGGCATACTATCTAATATTCTCTCCATTTGAGTTTTCTTCTTCTGGTTGACCTGCAGATTATCTGTGTCCATCCTGAAACATGGCTCTCGGATTGGAACACAGTACTCCACATATAGTGTGATCAGCATTCATTGTAAAGTGGAGCTATCTCCTTTCTAGCCCTGGAAATTCTTCCACTTTTAAGGAAGCTTATGATGCTGTTTGCTTGTTGTTTTCCTTCATTCCTTCATTTTTGTGTTTGCAATTTCACTCTATTGAATAATATCGAGGTTATAATCCACTAAAATCCCAAGATGTCTTTCACATGAAATGTCATCTATTTGCATTCTCTCCATTCTAAACTCAAATAATTAATTGCTTGAGCCTAAGTAGAGAACTTTACAATTTTTTTTTCTATCGGGGACAAAGTGATGGACCTGTGATTTCACAAGCGTAGTGAACAACCAGAATCATAAATCAAACCTTCCAAAGCATTTCGACACTTTTTCTGTACTTTGTAATCTTTGGGTGTTACGTGGGGCACTTGCCCACTGTAACATGGTCATTAGTTATCAGAGGCAGGATTCGATCTCAATCTCCAGTTGGAACGCGATCTTCTCGTTTGAATTGTCTCCTGTTTACAGCTAGTCACGATCCTGTTGGTTGTTGAGTCAGAGGGCCGATGCGAAAAATCTGAGTCAGGGATTCACATGAGTGAGTTGGTTATTGTAGTTGATATTTAAACATCTTACTTTTCTGTTATGTTGCTCCTATGGGAACTGAGATTTATCTATTCATAACCATAAAATCAGCTGATCATCAGCACATTAACATAAAATACATGAGAACAAAAAAGAGCAAAGTTAAATCATAGGAAATTATTCATATACAGACTATCAATTTATTTGTCACTAATCTACATGGCTGTAGTTTGACTTCTTAAGCTCTAATGATCTTTCTAACCTCTTCCCAGAAAATTATTATTTATTTGTGCATTCAATAGTTTATTCTCCCTTCTCTCCTAACCCAAAGTATAATTTAGATTTAGAGCTAGAAGAGACCTTGAAATCCTATTTCCTCGTTTCATATGTGAGGTAATTGAGGCACAGAGGGAAAGGAATCCTTCATCTTTCCTCATCTGAAAATTTATCATGTTTCTTCCCTGCTGTTATCTCCCACACAATACCTAACTTATATCTACATTTGCTTTGTTTGACCTTACCCCTAAGTTTGAGTCTTTGATCCCCGTGTAAGGCTCCCTCCCAAAATAAAGGCAAATTTCAAATTATCATTAATTCACGCAACATTGGAAATTAATTTAATATCATTTCTTGAGATCATATTTTGTTGAAGGAATAGGAGGGAATGACCCTGAAGCTATAGAATGCCTAAAATTTGAGGAAGAAATCCCCATAAATATGGCAAAAGAGTCTAGAAGGGGGTCCAGTGAGAGTAAATTTAGATATTGCGAATTTTTTCTTAGGACTAGCCCTCTTGAAAATTTCATACTTCTAACAGTTATCCAGAAATCTTGTTCAGTCTTCAATATTCTTTTTTTTTTTTGGAGGGCAATTAGGTAGGTAGGGCAATTAGGGTTAAGTGACTCCCCCAGGGTCTCATGGCTAGGTTTTTTTTTTTGTGGGTGTGTTTTAGGTGTCTGAGGTCACATTTGAACCCAGGTCCTTCTGACTGCAAGGCCAATGCTGTATTCACTGCGCCACCTAGCCAGCTCTAGTTTTCAATATTCTATAGCAATTCCTGAATATCTGTATATCCTGGGATAGCAAGAATCAAGTTTAAGTGAAAAAGGATAACACAGTGACATTCTTTTAATCCTAAGCATTTTTTTCAAATGAATATAGTTTAAGGAATTTCTGCACCTTAAATAGTAAAGTGTAAACCATTTGTTCACTGCTGAAAGTAGAGACAAATTACTTCTTTCAACATAAGCTATGTTGCCCCACTCTTCTGTGTGCCATATGTATTAAGTTGCTTTGTAAATTCCTAGACCACTTGGCACAACTGACTAATTATTCTCACCTATTAGGGAAAACTAATTTCTGTTAAAAATGTCTGCAGAAAGAAAAATAAATGCAATTTCTTTAACACATCAAGCCAATGTGAGAGACAGAGCTTTACTTTTGATTCGTTGTACCTTTGCTTGGATATATATAATAACATCTTTTTTCCCTTTTCACTTTTTATTATTCCAACAAATAGGGAGATACATGTTTTAGGAAGAGGTATGCATCATATAGGCAGGGAATCTGATGTGTTCTTTTGGTTCATATGTTTTGGAGCCATTCCAGAAGCATGAATCAAAAGTTCAGTTCATCTCATGTATTGTATTCATAAAAACAGCCCTGCTTATAGGTCTGGAAAAATGTCAGTAGATTCAAAGTCTGGAAAGTACACATAACATATAAAACTACATCAAGTATTGAATAGGTGTATGAAATTTTAAATTAAACACTTAAATACTCTTAAGAATAGTTGATACCTCAGACAGCTCCACAATTATAATTTTCCCTTGGTCTCTAAAATTATTGGCTATGATGATTTTGGTTAATATATTTAGAGCTATCTCTGCATTTGGTAATCAGTTA
This sequence comes from Pseudochirops cupreus, assembly GCA_028627135.1. Classification (NCBI taxonomy): domain Eukaryota; kingdom Metazoa; phylum Chordata; class Mammalia; order Diprotodontia; family Pseudocheiridae; genus Pseudochirops; species Pseudochirops cupreus. Next base: position 8,184 of record JAQQSU010003171.1, on the reverse strand, counting down.
TCTCATCCAACACAGAAATGCTTGACTGCTATCTCTTGCATCTGCCTAACTCTTACCTGTAGGTTAAACACCCTTCCTAGAATCCAAACGCCACCCTATATTGAGACAGTGACAAGATTAAGTACTGTCCCATTAGGAAAACTTCCTTTGCCAATGCAAATTAGCACTTACTCTGAAAGTTATACACTTAGTGAGTTGTACAGAGCAGAGATAATTTAGGTGACATGCTCAGAGCCACTGCAGTTTATCCACAGGCAGGCTAACATGGCCAGACTTGTGCTTTAGTAAAAATCAATAGACAGCTGAATGGAAGATGGGCTGGAGGGGGAAAGAATTGAGGCAAAAATACCCTGCACCAAGGTGGTGACATTGCTGTGTGTGGAGGGGGGGGGAGCAATATGAGAGATATTATGAAGATAATAAGGTAACTGACAAGACTTGCTAAGATCTTTTGATTGTATATGTGGGGTGACAGAGAGTGAAGAGTTGTGAATAAAATACAGGTTCAGAGACTGGGGAAGTCGGAGAATGGTAGTGTGCTTGATAGTAATAAGGAACCTATGAAGCAGAAAGGGAAAGGATGGATAGAATGAGTACAGTTTTGAACATACTGAGCTTAAGACGTTTATAGGACATCCAGTTTCAGATGTCTAGTAGGCAACTGTCAAGGAAAAAACTGGAGGTAAGGGAAGGTGCTGGGGTAGGCAAATAGATATGATAAACACCTGCATAGAACTTATCATTAAGTCAATGGAAACTGATGAGATAATCAAGAAAAATTGTATAGAAGAGAAGAGGAGCAAAGACAGAGTTTTTGGGGATACAGTTATTGAGCACTGGATGAAAAATTCAACAAAGGGTCTCCCTCATTAGGCAGTAAGCTCCTTGAATGCAGATAAAGTCTTTTATCTTTCTTTATATTCACAGCAATTAGCACAGTGCCTAGTACACTGTAGATGTCTAAAATATGTCTATTGACTGAGGGACTGACCAAATCACGTAGGGAGGCATACAAGGGCTGCCTTGCCTCAAAGAGGATCTGGCTGTGATTATATGGCATAAATTTATACTGAACCAAGTCAGCACTCTATTTACTCCAGGTTTGTTTAGAAATACAGGAGTCAAAGGGAAAATAGTAGATGGTGGGAGAAATTCAAGGCTTAGGTTGGGTAAGGCATGCTCTGTATGTCATATGATAAGAGAGCAACGTACTCAAGTACAGAAAGCTGCACTGCTTCACCATAAAGGGCAAGATATGGAAGGGAAGAGAGAATAGGGAGTACACCTGGGAAAGAACTGGAGGCAAAATGATCAGAGATTACAGTGAGGACATTGAACAGGATGGGAAGTTACAAGGAAGAGGGTAATAGGGAATGAAAACAGATTATGATCAGGCAAAGGAATTTCAGAGTTCATGAACAGGGATGTACAACACTTTTTAGAGATGTCAAGCTCCCTGTCTATAGCTGAGGTAGAGTAAAGGAGCAGGTCATATGGAATTATTAAGTTGAGCAACTGTGAGGTTAGGGCATTTGAAGACATATCAATATATTTGTTGAATCCTCTAAAATAACGAATGGAGTGGGAAAGGAGAGAAAGGCTGTGATCCAGGCTTTGAACTCAGTGAGGAGGGAGAATGTATTAATGTCAATAGATAACAGTTACCAGAATCTTGATTGGGAGTTAAATATGGATTGAACAAACCTCAAAGGAGAAGGGTCATGAAGTACTGATAATACTATGATAGGAGACTTCAGAATAGAAGAAAAGTGTAACTACTTTCACACTTAGACTTTGAATTCCCTGGAAAGGGTGACTAAGGAAGCTGTTTCATCAGGAGAGAACCACATTTCTGTGAAGGCAAGACAATGAAAGAAGTGACAAAGAGAGAAAAAAAAAGTTTTCCAGTGGAAATGGTGGGTCATCTATGAACCCCAAACATCTCATGACTGATCTTCGTGTCTGCTGCCAAAACAAATTAAATACAATCAGCAAAGATACTTGAATTGTCACTTTTTAAAAAATGCTTTAAAATGTATTTCACAGTATAATCTTTATATATCTACTGTAATATTTTTTTTACCTAAGGCCAATATTATTTACATAAAAAATTGAAATGGGAACTCATAATCCACATAAATTAAGGAAAGAGATTCATTTATTCAAGAACAGAGAAGGATATTCAGAATTGAGAAGTAATGTTCATCTAGCTTAAGGCAATGATTTAGTTAAGCACAACTTCCTAGGCTTATCAAGCTTCACTTCTATAATTAAAAACTTCAAGTAGGAGCCTCAATCCCTCCTGTTCTGGCTATTTTGTGCCCAGGTGACTTGGAATCTCTGCCAATGGCCTGAATCTCAGTCCTCTGATCCAACAAAATCTTGAGGATATTTTCAAATACCTTTTAAGGAAAAACTATCTATACATGTGTAGAGATATGGGAAAAGGGAAGAAAAGCTGAGGCAGAATATTAGAATATTGTTCTCACCACACCCAAATATCGGTTGAAATAATTAGCTAAATATTTGAAAACATTTAATATATTAAAATGTGTGTATATTTTTATATAAAAAATAATCATAGAACTATGTGCTAAATAATTAGAGACAATATTACTTACATAGCCTGATCTATTGTCCGAGCCTGTACTTAGGTACTACTATCCAATAATGCAACTCTGGCATGGTTCTTTAGCAAGATAACTAAAGAAATTCCGTTGTTAGCTATTCCAACTGGGGGTCTTGTGTAACTAAAGAATACTGAGCTTCTATAGGGGTAGACTTGCAAATGTGAATCTACTTAATAATGCAGAATGTCACTGCATGTCATATAGTAATGGTTATCATTGACAATTGTTAAACTCTGGATTGCCACGTCATGTCTGAAAAGAGGGAATTATGATTACTCTCTACTTTTTATCCTTTATTTTTTCTCAAAATATTTAAAGATATAGTCTTTTTGTGTTGAAAAGAATAAATAAAACAAAGCCATTTGTAGCTATTGGGTTAATCTCATTTGAAAAAAAAAATCCTCCAGAAAAACCATATAAATATTGATGGTTCTGAAAGTAACAGCTATTTCTTGATATTGGTGTTATCTGATTAAATGAAAAAGCATGTCAATTCCAATGCCACTATAAAACATTTTATTGATATAGAAAGGTTAATTAAATGTTGTAATGGTAAGACACTCAGCTAGAGACTATATCGTTGATGTAACAGTTTACACAGGAAAATAAACAGAGTAGTATCACATAGACCATGCATTCTTGCTCCCAAAAGTAGGTTTTAGTAATAAAAAAAAATGGAATATATATATATATGTATATATATATATGTGTGTGTGTGTATATATATATATATATATATATATATATATATATATATATTACCAAAAGGATAACCAGTTTTATTAGAGAAAAAGCTGATACAGAAGAAAGAAAAAAATGCTGAAAGATTCTCTATTTGGTAAAGCTCCCTGAATAGCAATCTAATTATGAAACTTCCTTTTGCTATTACAAAATGCTAACGCTAGCTACCTTAGGATATGGTTATAAATTGTTGTGATTAATTTTAAGTGTTGGGATCCATAAACAAAGAATATTACTTGCACATTGCACTGTTAACTCTTTAAGGGATGTCCTACAAAGGAAAAATAATACCCCTATTAAAACATTTTTTTAAAGTAAAGAATCAAACTATTAACCAATTAGTTAACAAACATTTATTTAATATTCATTATGAATCAGTCCCTCTATTAGATGCTGAGAATATGAAAAAAAAAATGAAGCAACAGCATTCCTCAAGGATTTTATCTTCTGTCTAGGGAGACAACCTATTAATGGATAAGTAAATGTAGACTACATACAAAATAAAAAATAAAGAAGTTTTGAGAGGGGAAAGAGTCTATTATTGTAGTTTGACATGTTATTTTTAAATATTTATTCTGTCATCCAATGAGTTAGCCTTTGAATACTTGAAAATATTCCATCTATATCCATGTTTAAAATGTTAAACAGGATATGGTTAGAGACAGAGCTTTGGGATATTCCATGGCAGATTTCTCTCAAGGCTAACAATAAACCATTAATTAATATTCTTTTGATGTCATTTTTAGAAGTTCTGAATCCAACTCTTGGTAGTGATCAAAGGAAATCTTCTTCTGTGAAAATCTTGGTCACTGAAGTCAATCCTCTCAAACCAGTCAGGAATCACAATTCTGAGGCTTTCTTCTAGTTGATTACTTCTAATTTCCACTGCTATAGTGGAGCAGTTTTTCCTTCCCAGTTGGTGACTGTGACCCAAGTGTGATTCCTTTTTCAAGGATTTGCATTTCCAAAGCACAAAAGATCATTTGCTTACATAAGGCCAGGTGGCTGGCTCAACTGGAATCTGAAACCTAGAGCAGATACTGACACTGATAACACTTCCCATGCTAAACTTAAGGACAAATGGACTGACAAGCACTAGCACTATGTCTCCTCCAAGGACAAATTGTTCCCCCAGTATACATCTTAACCCCATTGCAAGTGGACTGGGCTCAGGACATGGTCTTAATTCAAGAACAGATGGTCACTAGACACATGTCTTATCTGACCAATACAAGATTTTTAGGGTAGGGTAGGGTAGACAAACTACAACAACCTTATGTATGTGAGAACCTAACCCTCTGTGGTTAGGAGAAAGCACTTAAGAGAGAGACAGACATTCATCCTGGGATCATGGAGGATGTTTTAAAAAAAATAACTTCAACCAATTTTTACCTCTTTCCTCTTTTTCATTACCAATTATATACTATGATTGTATTTTGCCTCTTTGCTGAATAAATGAATTCTTTTTTGAAGAGCTTGAGTATTCAGTTTACTGAGTATGCCCCCTACTCAACGGGTATTCCATACGTATTTTTGATGGATGAATGAACAATATCCTTAGGCCTAACATACATAAAGTCACCCAACTATTCAGGGATAAAAGAAATTCAACAATAAACTTATACATTTTAAATATACGTTCATCCAAAGCATGAACTCAATTTTTTTAAAATTTGTTCAGCTAATTTTTTAAAAATTTCAGATATGTTATGACTCAAAAATATTTTCATAAAATGGGAAAGCCACTGAAATAAATGTGAAATTGTGAATCTCTTCAAAACATGTCTTTTCATACATATATATATAAACACACTCATCACACATGTATGTATATATACGTGTTTGTGTGTGTGTATATATATATATGTATATATATATATATATATATGTATACACACACATAAACATGATGGCAGTTGGAACCTGATAAAATGGAATTATTTCAAAGGGAAGGACTTTCAATGATCAGAGTAAGATGAAATTGTTCTTTACAATGGTCTCATATCTCTTTTCAGAAACTAAGGAGTAAAATTACATAGTTCAGACTTGCTAGTGATGGGCAAGTATTCCCAATGAGTAAGACATGCGGAGGAAAGCACTCACATCTCTTATATGGCTTGTCAAGTGCAGATACGATTGGTTTGCTAGCCAAATTCCTTTTCCCTGACTGAACTATACCTACTAGGATGACTTATGATTATCTCTCGTGCTGAAGAAAGGGAAGGCTACTTGACACAGCCTGAGGATGGGAAAGAAAGATACGATTGACAGGGCCTTTGTGTGCTAATTTTTCCCTTCTCTATTGTTTTTCTTGAGTTTTTAAAAGACAGAAGACACAAGGAAGCCAGATCTATAAAACAGTAAGAAGAATTCCTCTAAGATGCAGAAAATCTAAGCATGAAATTCAAACTTCTTAAAGAATTCATGTCTTTACTCTGTGAGGGCCAACTATGCTAGGTTTGGGTGTGCAAAGACATGAACAAAACAGTCCCTGACCTTAACAAGCTCATTCTGTTAGGAGAAAGCACTTAAGAGAGAGACAGAGACAAAGACAGAGACAGAGACAGAGAGAGAGAGAGAGAGAGAGAGAGAGAGAGAGAGAGAGAGAGAGAGAGAGTTTTATTGTTTATTTCTTTGTTTTGCATAACATAGTCACTCCCTAATTAAACATTCTTTAATAACAATGAAAAAAAGAGATTTGGACAAAAGTGAAAAGAAAATGACTTACACAATTTCACCCTTTCACTCTTATAGTTAATTCCCAGTTTCTTTACTAGGTACAATAATATATTTCTCCAGATATATGTTGTACACTAGGGCTACTTTTGCAGAAAGAGATAGTTGTGGAACTGGAAGAAAACTTTGCTGTATTGTGTGAACCTAACCCTCTGTGGTTAGGAACCTGGACCACCAATATGCCTATTGCTTAGAGACTCTTAACTAAGGACCTGCAATATTCTGACGAGAAATCCAGTCAGATCCTAAGATTATACATCTCAAGTAACCAATGTTTCTTATCTGAAAACTGACCCTACAGATCAATCAGTTCTTGTTTGATGTTTTTAATTATAGATAAATACTTGAGAGGAGTAGGATATCTCTTTTTCTAATTACAAGGAATTGCATCTACTCACTCTTCTCTTCCCAACTTGGAAAGTCCTTAATCTTTCCTCCAATTAGAAATCAGATCACCTAATTTTGTATCCTGACTAATTGTTTTCTTTTTATTCATTCATCTTATTTGATTGTTTTTAATATGTAAAAGTCTGTCTCCTCCTGTATTCAGGGTCCAGTGTCAAAGCTGAAGAAGGCTACTGGTTCTATGCTACTGGCAAACTATGTAAAATAGAGCAGTTAAACCCTAGATATCTGTCTGATTTCTTTGTTTTTCCCTTCTTACACAATATGTAGACAAGTAAAAGGATCTTTTTTAAGAAAATGTATTTTTTTTATTTAAGTAATTCTACACATTTAATAAACTTGTCTTGTGTAGAAGTGGGTCAAGTAACCTATCTGACATGCATAGAAAATTGCTTTAGGACTTTACACTCAAGTTCTGTTCCATGTGTTTCTCAACTTGGGCCTCGTAATTGAGTCTTTCATATGTACAATGTAATCCAGGGCTTTGCAACTAAACCTCACAGATACTGAAACCACTCTGTGGAGAACCCCATACAATAAATGTAAAGCTGTATAGTCTACCTTGCCAGAGATACCCTACCCTAATGCTTACTTTTGCTATACACTCACAACTCACAATTCTGAACATGAATTGGCTCTAAGGATTGTCACTCATAGATATCCTTTATTCACACTGACTCCATTGCATTCAACAATCTTTCCTTCCATGTATCATAACTACCTCTTATTATATTCTACCCCCATCTACAACCCTTGAACTCACAATTCCCTGAATTCTCTCAATAATTTATCCACTGCTCATCATAAATTCATCCCAAGGGCAGATGTTAAAATAATAAGTCAAAGAGTGGTGATCAATGTCAAGAAAGCATTTATTCTCTACCATACCTGGCATAGGAAACTCCATCTCCCAAAGCAGATGGGCTGTTGTGTTTCAATTGATAGTCTTACAGAAATACTTAAGGCACTAAGGCTAAGAGATTTCTGTGGGGTCACATGACCAGTATGCAGAGAACACAAAATTTGAATGCACGTCTTTTTAATGGGGAGGCCAGATTTTTATCTCATATGCCATTTTCTTTTGTCTACACTCCTACTCAGACAAGTGCAAAATTTTTTTTGATTCCTCTCACTGCTGTGTGTCATTCCTCTTAGGTTCACAATCCTATGATTGCCTTTACTTGAAGTCAAATAGGTCTTTCAGTCAGTGGGACTCAGTTTAAATTCTTTATTTTGTCACAGTCTGTGTGTCCTTGGGCAATATCACTGGAACTAAGTGTCCTCATCTGTACTGAATGGTCTCTAGGACCCTTCCAGCTACAAATCCCTAATTATATGATCTTAACATCCAGCATCTTGACATACTATGAGTGGGGAAAAAAAAAAACTATAACATTAGATTATGAATTTCTTGGTGGCAAACACTGTTAAGGGGGTTGTTTTTGCCTTTTTATTATTTTTAATCCTCAGGTCTAAGTACAGTGCCTAAAACATATTAGGTACTTAATAAATCCTTTATTTTTTAAAATTTTATTTTAGTTTGCATCATTCCTTTCCATGAGATTTTGAGTTACATATTTTCTCCCCCTCTTTCCCCCACCCACCGCCCCAAAACAGCCATCCCAGTGTGTCCCCCCTCCCCCAGTCTATTCTCTCCTATGTCACTTTTCGA
>JAQQSU010003170.1:0-14445 GCA_028627135.1 Pseudochirops cupreus | reverse complement strand
ATATATACATATATATGCAATTATTACAATTATTATTATTATTATTAACTTCATCCAACTGGAACTTGAAATACACAGGCACTGTGGTTGGGAGTTCCATCCTGCCCTACTGAAAAGTCAGAGGGGTGAGGGGGGAAGACATAGGAGAGAATAGACTGGGCGAGGGGGGATACACTGGGATGCCTGTTTTGGGGTGGTGGGTAGGGGAAAGATGGGGAGAAAATATGTGACTCAAAATCTTGTGGAAATGAATGATGCAAACTAAAATAAATTTTTTTTTAAAAAAAGGAAAGAATTCTTATAACCAGTAGCTCTGATAAAGGCCTTATTTCTAAAGTATACAGAGAACTGAGTCAAATTTACAAGAATTCAAGTCATTTCCCAATTGACAAATGGTCAAAGGATAAACAGGCAGTTTTCAGAGGAAGAAATTAAAGATATCAATAATCATATGAAAAAATGATCTAAATCACTATTTATTAGAGAAATGCAAATCAAAACAACTCTGAGGTACCACATCTCACGGGTCAGACTGGCTAACTTGACAATACAGGAGAATGATAAATGCTAGAGAAGATATGGGAAAATAGGAACACTATTGCCTTGTTGGTGGCGTTGTGAAATGATCCAACCATTTTTGAGAGCAATTTGGAACTATGCTCAAAGGGCTATAAAAATGTACATACCCTTTGACTCAGCAATACCACTTCCCAAAAAGATCATGCAAGTGGGATGCAGACCAGTATATACAAAAATATTTATAGCAGCTCTTTTTGTGATAGCAAAGAATTGGAAATCAAGAGGATGCCCATCAATAGGGTAATGGCTAAACAAGTTGTGATATATTAATGTAATGGAATACTATTGTGCTATAAGAAATGAGGAGCAGATGGGACTTCATAATAACCTGGAGAGACATATATAAAATGATGCTGCATGAGGGGAGCAGAATCAGGATAACACTGTACGCAATTACAGACACATCATGTCTGTGATGACTGACTTTGATAGACTGCACTACCCTCAGCAATACAAGGTTATAAGACAACTCCAAAGGACTCATGATGGAAAACATCAAGATATCCACGTCCAGAGAAAGAATTACACACTCTGAATGCAAATTGAAGCAAACTACTTGCTCCCTCACTTTTTCATTTTCTTTTCTTTCTTCTTCCTTGTTATTCATTCAATTGGTTATAATTTTTCTTTAAACTTGACTAATGTTTAATATGAAGGTATATGTAAAACCTATATTGAATTGAATACTGCCATGGGGAGGAGGAAGGCAGGGGATAGTGGGGGAGAAAATTTGAAACTCAAAAACTTGTAGAACTAAATGTTGTAAACTAATAATAAATTTTTTAAATTTTCTTTTTAAAAAAGAAAGTAAAAAAGGGCCACTGAAGAAAACAACTCTTTTAAAAGTAGAAATGGAAAAAGATGCAGAAAAGCTAACTGAAGAAAATAATTCCTTAAAAACTGGAATTGGAGAAGTCTGAACTAATGACTCTATGAGACTTCAAGAATCACTCCAACAAAATTGTAAGAATTTTAAAAATAGAAGAAAATGTAAAATACTTCACTGGGAAAACAACTGACCTAGAAAACAGATCCAGGAGAGATAATTTAAGAATTATTGGACTACCTGAAAGTCATAATCAAAAAAAAAGCAGGGGACTGGACAGCATCTTTCAAGAAATCATCAAGGAAAACTGCCCTGATATCTTAGAACCAGACAGTAAAATAGTCATTGAAAGAATCCATCAATCATCTCCTGAAAGAGATCCCAAAATGGAAACACCAAGGAATATTGGAGCCAAATTCAAGAATTAATCAGGTCAAGGGGGAAATACTGCAAGCAGCCAGAAGAAACAATTCAAATATGAGGGACTCCCAGTCAGGATTACACAGGTTTTAGCAGCTTCTACATAAAAGGACTGGAGGACTTGGAATCTGGTATTCCAGAAGGCTTGGATTACAACCAAAAATCAGCTACCCTGAAAAAACTGAACATAATCTTTTAGGGGAAAAGATTAACATTCAACAAAACAGGGGACTTTCAAACTTTCCTGATGAAAAGACCAAAGATGAACAGAAAATTGTGTCTTCAAATGTAAGACTCAGGAGAAGGAAAAAAAGATAAAGAGAATTTTTTTAAAGGTTATTTAATAAGGTAAAACTGCTTACATCCCTACACAGGAAGATGATTCATGTAACTCTTGAGAACTATATCTCTATTAGGGCAGTTAGAAGCATATACAGAGGGTGTGGTATAAGTTGATTTTGATATGATGAAAAAATTAAGGGGTGAAAAAAAAGGATTGTACTGAAAGAAGAGCAGAAGGCAGAATGGGATAAATTATATCATATGAGAAGGTATGAAAGTCTTTTACAGTAGAAGGAAGGAAGGGAAGGGGAAAACATTATTTGAACTTTACTCTCATCAGATTTGGTTCAAAGAAAGAACAGCATGAACACTCAATTGGGTATAGAAATATATCTTACCCTATAGGGAAGAAGGAGAGAAAGGGGAAAGAAAAGGAAGGTGGGACTGATAGAAGGGAGGGCAAATTGAAGGAAGTGGTGGTCAGATGCAAAACACTGGTGAGAAGGGACAGGGTGAAAGGAGAGAGTAAAGTATAAAAAGGGTGGGGGGGGAATAGGATGGAGGGAAATTCAGAGTTAGTAATCACAACTGTGAATGTGAATGGGATGAACTCTTGCTAAAATGGAAGCAAATAGCAGAGTGGACTAAAACCAGAATCCTACAATGCCATTTATAAGAAACACATTCAAAGCAGAGAGATATGCACAGAGTAAAAGTAAAAGACAGAAGCAGAATATAGTATGCTTCAACTAAAGGTAAAAAAAAAAAAAAGAAGCAGGGGTAGCAATCCTGATCTCAGAACAAAGTAAAAGCAAAAATAGATCTAATTAAAAGACACAAAGAGGGAAACTCTATCTTGCTAAAAGTTACCACAGACAATGAAGCAATACCTTTACTAAATAAATATGCACCAAGAAGTCTACCATCCACATTCTTAGAGAAGTTAAAGAAGTTACAGAAAAAAAAAATAGAGAGCAAAACTGTACTAGTGGGGGACCTCAACCTCCCCTTCTCAGAACTAGATAAATTTAACTACAAAATAAACAAGAAAGAAGTTAAGGAGGTGAGTAGAATTTTAGAAAACTTAGATATGACAGACCTCTGGAGAAAACTGAATGAGAATAGAAAGGAATATTCCTTTTTCTCAGTGGTACATGACACCTACACAAAAAACTAACCATGTATTTGGGCTTAAAAACCTTATAATCAAATGCAGAAAAGCAGAAATATTAAATTCATCATTTTCAGACCACAATACAATAAAAATTGCATGTAATAAGGGGTCATGAAAAATAGATTAAAAGTTAATTGGAAGCTAAATAATCTAATCCTAAAGAATGAATGTGTCAAAGAACAAATCATAAAAGCAACCAAAAATTCTTAGAGGAGAAATTAAGTCGGTTACAGGAAGAAATAGAGAGCAAAACTATACTATTCACTATATACTATATGCTATATGCCATATTCTATATACTATTTTGAACTATATCCAAGACACAGTAGTAAATTACTATAGTAATCTATTATTTAATAAACCCAAAGACTCCAGCTTCTGGATTAAGAACTCGCTATGTGACAAAAACTGCCGGGAAAACTGGAAAGTAGTATTGCAGAAACTAGGCAAAGATCAACATCTCATACCCTATACAAAGGTAAGATCAAAATGGGTACATGACATTTTTTAAAAGGGTGATACCATAATTAAATTAGGAGAGCAAGTAATGTTTATTTGTCAGATCTATGGAGAAAGGAAGAATTTATGGCCAAACTAGAGATAGAGAATGTTGTGAAATGCAAAATGAATAATTTTGATAACATCAAATTAAAAGGGGATTTGTACAAACAAAACCAACCCAATCAAGATTACAAGGAAAGCAGAAAGATAGGACACCATTTTTATAGCCAGTGTTTCTGATAAAGGCTTCATTTCTCAAATATAGAGAGAGCTGAGTCAAATTTATAAGAATACAAGTTATTAGTGATAGGAAAAGATATGAACAGGTGGTTTTCAGATGAAGAAATTAAAGGTATAATATGAAAAAATGCTCTAAACAACTATTGATTAGAGAAATACAAATTAAAACACCTCTGATGTACTCCTCACACCTATCAGATTAACTAATATGACAAAAAACAAGAACATGGTAAATGTTGGAGAAGATGTGGGAAAGTTGGAATACTAATGCATTGTTGGTGAGGTTGTGAACTGATTCAATCATTCTGGAGAGTAATTTGGAATTATGTCCAAAGGGCAACAAACTATGTATGCTCTTTGATCCGGTAATACCACTACCAAGTCTGTGATAGCAAAGAATTGGAAATCAAGAAGATGCCCATCAATAGGGTAATGGCTAAACAAGTTGTGATATATGAATGTAATAGAATACTATTATGCTATAAGAAATGAGGAGCAGATGTATTTCATAAAAAACCTGGAAACACTTACATGAACTGATGCTTAGTGAAGTGAGCAACACCAGGAGACCATTGTACATAGTAACAGCAACACTGAGTGATGATCAACTATAATACAATTAGCTTTTCTCAGAGATACAATGATCCAAGATAATTCCAAAAGACCGCATGACAGAAAATACTATGCACATCCAGAGAAAGAATTATGGAGTCTGAATGCAGATTGAAGCATACTATTTTCACTTTTTTTTTGTTTTTTCTTTCTTGAGGTTTTTCCCTTTCATTCTGTTTCTTCATTTACAACATGACTAATTTGGAAAAATGTTTAATGTGACTGTACATGTATAACCTACATCAGATTGTTTGCTGTCCCAGGGAGAAGGGAAGGGGGAAGGGAGGGGAAAAATTTGGAATTCAAAATCTAATGAGAATGAATGCTATTTGGACATAGTGCCTCTGCTTGGCAGAAACTGACCAATTCCCCACCCATTACACTATAATTGCAACTGATGAAAAGTACATGCTTTTAAAAATAGACATTCATTAATCAATCAATCAACAATTATTTATTAAGTGCTCACTACATGCCAGTTCCTCTGATTCCAGAACCAGTGTACTTTTTATTATACCAATCCATGTACCAAGTTCTATAATTGAATCTACTGTTTTCTAACCAAGCCACTCTATATCATAATTCTGTGAAGTAGGATAAAATTCAGACCCATTTCTAAAGGTAGACAAGGAAGAGAGTCCCCTAGATCTCAGAACAAATGAAAACACAATAAGGGAGATTTTTTTCACACTTTTTAAAAAACAAATATACATTATATAAACTGATGCTGAGTGAGGGGAGCAGAACCAGGATAACAGTGCACACAATTACAGACACATTGTATCTGCAATGACTAAATTTGATAGACTTGACTCTTCTCAGCAATGCAAGGTTGTAAGATAACTCCAAAAGACTCATGATGGAAAAGGTTATCTACATCCAGAGAATTACAGAGTCTGAATACAGATTGAAGCAAACTATTTGCTCTCTTTGTTTGGTTTTGTTTTGTTTTGTTTCTTCTTTCTTGTGGTTCGTTCCATTGGTTACAAGTGTTCTTTTCAATTTGACTATTGTGAATTATGTTTAATGTGAAGGTATGTGTAGAACCTATATTGTATCACATGCCATCTGGGGAGCAAGGGAGAAGGAGGAGGGGAAGAAAATTTGGAACTCAAAAACTTGTGGAACTGAATATTTAAACTAAAAATAAATAAATTTAAAAGGAAAAAATACAAATATACATATTTTAGCATTGCAAAATCCTCCCCTTGTGATGCATTTGTTTTTGTGACGTATATAGCATGTTACAGTACAAAGGCACTTGTGGAAAATAATACATGTAGCTCAGAGATTAGGAGAATTGTTACTGACCACTCTTACGCATGAAAGGCAGGAATTTAGAAGAAAAGATTTGACATGGAGAGTAATAACCTAACAATAGCTCTCCCTCTGATCCCGCGTATTTGATCCAGAGGATCCTTGGGGCTAAAGGAAGCCTTAGTACCACACAGAGAAAAAACTCTGTGAAATAGTATGATGTGGAAACAGATAAACCCAAGCAAAATTACTATAGTTAAAGAACTTTGTAATCTTCAATCAAATAGGAACTTGGGTCATGTACATCATCCCTGCTTGTCAAAGCAAGTTAGTTTAAAAGATAGATTAAATGCTTGTAGGCTATAATTAGGTGGCTAGTTGGTCGGTGTTCCCAATGGACTTACTTCCTGGAGTGAAAATTCTTGGAGCTGGTAATAGCCATGTAATGATTAAGCATCATGGTAGAACTTTAGTGATAGATATATTTGGAGTAAAGGGATATTTACTATCTGCGCTTATTCATGACTCTTTTCTCACTTTGTTGTGAATAGCCAAGAATTGATTGAATTGCTATTGTAATTCTCACATTATCAATAATTTAACAAGCATTTATTAAATGCCTACTACATGCCAGATCATTCAAAACAGGTTTTATTCAGAGGTCAAGGTGTTTATGCACTCAAGTCAAAGTATATAACTTATACCCTTTCCATTTTATCCTCTATCCATGACAGTATGAATATAATATTACCTTGACAGAACAGTTTATTTCAGTTTAATGATACAGTATAAACAGCAAAAAAAAAATCACAATTACTTATATATAGGTATAATTTCAAATTGAAAAGTGATTACACTACAACTTTTCTTGCTTTAATGTATATAAAGTCATTGATTACATAATCAAATTTAATGTACCATGCAGTATCCTATTTAACAATTATGTGGTTTACACTCAATATAGACTCCATTGAACTATACAATTTTTTTTTCCTTTCCTCCCACAAACTATATCACGATAAAATTCACTTTATAGAAGGATTTTTACTTGCTCATTTATACTAGCCATAGATAATACTCATTAAAGTCTGTTTTCTTTTGGGGTGTGCATGTGTGTGTGTGTGTGTGTGTGTGTGTGTGTGTGTGTGTGTGTGTGCCCAAGAATATGGGTATAACATGCTCTCCCATATGTGGACCTTCAGGATCAATGTACTCTGTGGGTCAGCATCTACTCAAAACAAAATCCACCAACTGATAGGTTTACTTCAACCATTTAAAGAGGATATAATTAGTTCAAAGCAAAGGCATTTATTGAAAAAAATGGTTAGTAATATAACATTTCCCCATAAACCTGGGGCATATTGTGTCACAAATATATTCATCATCAGTGGGAAGAGTGAATTCTTGCTCTCACTACATATAAGAAGTCACTGTGTAACTTAGGCATCCTAAATTATTTCAGGGTTGTTCATATAGTCTCATACTGTCATTAAGCTACTTGATATTGGGCCTGCTTCCTACAGAGTGTTGCATCACTCTTGTTTCATGATGGGTATTGCAACTTACTAATCTCCGCGGGGTGCCATCATGCATCTTTGCTGCTCTTTTCTATTCTCTCTTTCTCTTCTGGACTTTTCTCATTGCTCCCTCTTTGAACTGTTGAAGGGTTAATTCCTTACATTTTAAATATTGAGATCTCCAATATAGTATTTTATATTCTCCAATGTACTTTATAGATAGATAGATAGATAGATAGATAGATAGATAGATAGATAGATAGATATTCATTCCTTTGACCTCTGAATAAATTTCTGGCATTGAAATTTGGTAGGGGAAGTGGGGGTCCTTCATTTTTAACACGTGAAAATACTTTGTATATAAAAGCTAGTAATGATAATAATAATAATAACAAAAGGAGTAGAATGTGCTATGTGAATGGTTATATGGCAATAAAACTGAGGATACAAAAGAAATTTAAAATTATATTTAAAAACATAAGGCATCCAAATTAACACAATAACAAATAGCTATCTAAAATAATTTAATCTCAAGAAAGGAAATGGAATTACCAAACTGGGATATAGAAGGGAGAGAGCTCCTTGTACAAATGGATTTATAGGATAATTTTATCAAACATAAATGACAATGAATATTTATACTACATAAATTAATCTTTTTAATTTTATTTTTCTCAGGTAAGCCCAATTTTAAAGTATAAAACTTCCCTGCTCAGACCTCTACTCTGAGCATGTACTTTCATTGATATCTTTCCTGCTACACACATCCTCATCCCTCTCTAGTTAAGTGAGTTTCTTTGCATCTATAGGACCAAAACTATCTGTTTCTATGGTCATATGGTATGTATATGTATGTGTGTATGTGTGTGTGCATGATGGGTTTTTTTTTTGCCTGCTTGATACTCTGCATAATAATAAAATTCATATTTGTACTAACTCCCTGAATACCAATCCTTGAATCCTTGAATTCGGATTTTTTACTCTAACCCAAGGTTAGAGTGTAAAGTCAAATATAGCATCATTAGGTATCATCTTTGTGAAATATTACTGTAATCTCTTTGCTAATATTTTATTTAAAATTTTGAATCAATATTCATTAGAAAAATTTGCCTATAATTTTCTTTCCCTGTTTGACTCACTATTTGGATGAATCAAAATGAAACCATATTTATATCATAGGAGGACATTGGTAGCATGAATATGTTATCAAACAGTTTATGCAGTATTGGAATGAATTGTTCCTTTAATATTTGGTAGACTTCACTTGTAAATCCATCTATTCCTGGGTTTTTTCCTTTGGAAGTTCACTTATGGCTTATTCAATTTATTTTGCTAAGAAAGAGTTAAATATTCTATTTCCTGTTCTGTTTATCCGGGCAATATGTATTTTATTTAGGTTGTCAGTTTTGTTGATATTTAATTGGGCAAAATTATTCCTAAGAATTGCTTTTATTTCTTCTTCATTGGTTAGTAAGACACTTTTTTAAATTTTTGGTACTGGCAATTTGGTTTTCTTTCTTTTTATTAATCAAATTACCTAAAGATTTTGATATTTTATTGTCTCTTTCCAAAAATAATCAATGTCTAATTTTGTTAACTCAATGGCTTTTTTTACTTTCAATTTTTTAAAATTTATCCTTTGATTTTTAGTATTTTTATTCAGATGTTTAATTTTGGGACAGAGGGTAATTTATAGGTTTTCCAGCTTTCTTAGTTGCATGCCTATGAGGCAAACAGTGTTAAGTGACTTGCCCGCAGTCATACAGTCACTAATTATCTGAAACTGGATTTGAGCTCAGGAAGATTAATCTTCCTGACTCTTGGTCTGTCACACTATGCACTGTATCACCTAGTTGCCCGGTATTTTGGATTAAATTATTTAGTTTTCAATTAATTTTAATCCTTTCTCCAAAGTCCCTTTATTGAAAGAAATTTTAGGGGGTGGAGCCAAATGGTAGAGAGAAGCCAGGAAGTTACCTGAACTCTCCCCAGTTTCCCTAGGAAACAATGTTAAATCAAGCATCTAAACAGATTCTGGGGCTACAGAACACCCAAAAGAACCCCTCAGTCCTGGCTCAGCAAGCCAATAGCAAAGCTTCCAGCTAAGTACACAAGGTAAATTGTAAGCCACAGAACCCTGGCACAACAGGCATGACTAGGCTGGGCCACTCCCAGCATAGTGGACAAACCACAAGCACCTGAAGTCTCAGTGTGGAAAGCCAGTAACAAGGCCCCTGACCCCCAGAATAAGAAGCTTGGAATAGTGCCCCCTCTCTGCCAGGAGTAGGACTCTACTTTAAAAGTTACAAAATAGACTGAAAAATGAGTAAGAAACAAAAGAAAGCTCCCACCATAGAAAGCTACTATAGAGACAGAGGAGATCAAAACACAATCTCAGAAGAGGACAACACCAAAATGCATACATGTGAAACCTCAAAAGGAAATATGAATTGGTCTCGAATCCAAAAAGTCCTCTTAGAAGAGCTCAAAAAAGGATCTTTAAAATCAAGTAAAAGAGGTAGAAGAAAAATTTGGAAAATAAGTGAGAGTTATGCCAAAGAATTATGAAAAAAGGTACAACAGCTTAGAAAAGGAAGCACAGAAACAGACTGAAGAAAATAACTCCTTAAAAAATAGAATTGGTCAATGGGGGAAAATCCACTGAGGAAAATGACTCCTTTAAAAGTAGAATTGGCCGAATAGAAAAGGAGGTACAAAAATTAACTGAAGAAAATAATTCCTTAAAAATTAGAATTGAGCAAGTGGAAACTAATTACTCTACGAGGCAAGAATCAGTCCAATAAAATCAAAAGAATGAAAAAATAGAAGAATATGTAAAATACTTCATTGGAAGAACAACTAACCTAGAAAATAGATCCATTAGAGAAAATTGAAGAATATTGGACTACTTGAAGGCCATGATCAAAAAAGAGCCTGGACAGTATCTTTCTAGAAATCATCAAGGAAAACTGCCCTGAGGTCCTAGAATCAGAGGGTAAAATAGAAATTGTAAGAATTCACTGATCACCTCCAAAAAGAGCTCCCAAAATGAAAATTCCGAGGAATATTGGAGTCAAATTCTAGAATTATCAAGTCAAGGAGAAAATATTGCAAGCAGCCAGAAAGAAACAACTCAGATATCAAGGAGCCACAGTCAGGATTACATGGGACTTAGCTGTTTCTATACTAAAGGATCAGGGGCTTCGAATATGATATTCTGGAAGGCAAAGGAGCTTGGATTAAAAACAAGAATCAACTACACAGAAAAAATGAGTATAATCTTTCGGCGGGGGGAAGGGGACAAGGAATGGACATCCAACGAAACAGGTGACTTTCAGACTTTCCTGATGAAAATGCCAAAACTGAACAGAAAAGTCAATCTTCAAATACAACACTCAAGAGAGACATAAAAAGGTAAGCAAGAAAGAAAAAAGAACATGATATTCATTAAGATTTAAACTGTTTTCCCAATGGGGAGAAATGATACTTGTAACTCTTGAGAACTATATCTCTATTAGGGTAGTTAGAAGTACGCACACACAGAGGGTATGCGTGTAAGTTGACTTTAATGTGATGATATAAAAAAAAATAGGTTAAAAAAAGGATTGTACTGGGAGAAGAGGAAAGGGAGCAGTAGAATAGGGTAAATTATAACACATGAAGAGGTGCAAAAGACCTCTTGCAGTAGAGCAGCAGTTCTCAACCTGTGAGTTATGCAATTTGTAACAATGAAAATACATACTGCATATCACATATTTACATTATGATTCATAACAGTAGCAAAATTACAGTTATAAAGTAGCAACAAAAATAGTTTTATAGTAGGGGGACACCGCAACATGAGGAACGGTATTAAAGGGTCACAGCATTAAGAAGGTTGAGAACCACTGCAATAGAGGGAAAAAAGGGAAGGGTTGAACATTATTTGAATCTTATTCTCATCAGATTTGGCTCCAAGAGGGAATAACATACACACTTAATTGGGTATAGAAATTTACCTTACCCTATAGGGAAGTAGGAGGGGAAAGGAGAAAAAACAGGGCTGACAGAATAAAGGGCAGATTGAGGGAAGTGGTGGTCAAAAGGAATACTCTGATGAGGAGAGACAGAGTAAAAAGAGAGAAAAATATAAATAGGAAGAAAATAGGATGGAGGGAAATGCATATTTAGTAAGCATAACTGTGAATGTGAATGGAGTGAATTCTCTCATAAAATCAAAGTAAATAGCAGAGTAGATTAAAAACCAGAATCCTACAGTAAGTTGTTCACAAAAAACACATTTGTAGCAGAGAGATACACACAGAGTAAAGGCAAAAGGCTAGAGTAAAATATATTATGCTTCACCCGACATAAAAAAAGGAAAAAAAACCAGGGGTAGCAATCCTGATCTCAGACAAAGCAAAAACAAAAATAGATCTAATATAAAAGACAAGGAAGGAAACAACATCCTGCTAAAAGGTACCATAAACAATGAAGTAATATTGGTACTGAACATATATGCGCCAAGTGGTACAGCATCCAGAATCTTAAAGGAGAAATTAAGGGAGTTATAAGAAGAAACAGACAGTAAAACAATACTGGCAGGGGATCTCAACCTCCCCTTCTCAGAATTAGATAAATTTAATCCCAAAATAAATAAGAAAAAAGTTAAGGAGGTAAATAGAATTTTAGAAAAGTTAAATATGATAGACTTCTGGAAAAAATTGAATGGGAATAGAAAGCAAAATACCTTTTTTCTTAGCACTACATGACATCTACACAAAAACTGACCACATATTAAGACAGAAAAACTTCACAATCAAATATAGAAAGGTAAAAATATTAAATGCATCCTGTTCAGATCATGTTGCAATAAAAATCAATCATTATGACTGAATTAAATATATACCAGAGAAGCAAAAATTGTTTGACATTGAGGAAACAAATGATCAAATGGGATTATATATCTAAAGCATTTAACCCAGTACATGACATGTAGTAGGTGTTTAGTAAATGCTTGTTGCCTCCACTGTTCTCTTTCTCATTTGGCATTATTTTTTAAAAATAGCGAAGTAGGTACATGGAAAGACTAGACGAGGAAAAAATAGAAATAGTTGCATTTAATAACTCAGTGTTAGATAAATTCAAATATATAGATTACCTAGGAAAGAACTATGTATTTGACAAAACTTCTGGGAATAGAAAAAAATGTCTGACTAATTTATAGAGTTAGATGAACATCTTACACCATATTCTATAACAAATTTAAAATTGATAGGTGACCAGAATATTAAAGATTATATCACTTTTAAAAATAGAAGAGATGTATTATATACCTTTCAAAGACATGAGTAGGAGTTGAATTCTTCACAATACAGGAGATAGAAACAATTATAAAAGATAAAATAGATAATTTTGTTGATACTGAAGATCGAAAAAACAAAATTAATGCATTGCATCTAGAACAAGAAGAGAAGCAATTGACTGGTGGGGCTAAAATCTTTGAATTTAAATATCTCTGAGTCTGATATACAAGATTTATGTGGAACTATATATCATCTATGTATTTATGTATGTGTGTACAAATATACATACCTATACATAGAAATACAAGAACACCCAGACCAAGATATATTCTCTAAATGAATAAGTAGTCAAAGATATAAAAAGTAGTTCTCAAAAGGAGAATTGCAGACCTCAATAATATGAAAGAAGTTTCTAAATAACTAATGATAAGAAAAATTCAAAATAAAACAACTCAAAGATTTCATCTTAAATTCAACAAGTTGCTAAAAATTACAATATAGGAATAGTTAATGTTCAAAGGATTGTGAAAAGACAGTCACACTAATGAATTGTAGGTGGAGCTACAAATTGCTACAACCATTGCAAAAAGCAATTTAGAATTATGATAATAAAGTGACTAAAATATCCATACCTTTTGAATCAGAGATTCCACGGATAGGCATCAACCAAAGGTTAACAAATAGAGAATCCCTACATACATCAAAATATTTGTAGCAGCACTTACTATAGTAGTGAACAAATGTAAGTAAAGTAAGTGTCCATTGATTCAGAATGACCAGATAAATATTGGTACATGGATGTAATGGAATAATATTGTGCTGTAGATAACAATTAATTTGATGAATAGAAAGAAAGATGGAAAGATTTATTTGAGCTTCTGCAAAGTGAAGTAGACAGAACCAAGAAAACATACACACAATAATAATTTAAATAGAAATAACAACCACAAATTAATCAAAACTGAATATTTTGAGATTACCAAAATCTCAAGCTTAACTTCAAAAATGAGATATGAGAACACACTCTCCAGCTCCATGGAGTTTAGAGGTGAGGATCCATGGATGTGGAACACTGTATATAATCCCAGATTTTGTGCGTGTATTGATTGGTTTTGCCGAATTTCTTTTATCTCATTCTTCTTTAAAAGAAAAAAAAAAGGCTTTATTATAAGAGATACCTCCCTGGGAGAAAAAGAGGAAAAGTTAAAGAGGAAATATTGGTAATATAAAATAAGAGATACCAATAAAATGGATTTTTTAAAATAAAACCTACTAAATGACAGCCCATGAAGGTATAAACTGAAAAATAAATGTTCATTAGTTATTAATCATATGCTACTTTTAATTATTTAGTCAGAATCTGTGGTTTCATTGGTATAAGGAATTCCTGATGTGGAAATTCCCTCCACCAATCTATATTAACAATTAACTGTAGGCTACAGTACTAGGAAATTGCCTCAGACCCAGAGATATTAAGGTTATTTATCTTAATTACTTATTAGTCAGAAGATGTGACTTGATCAATGTAAGATATTCCTGGAGTACGAGCTGTCCCTTAATGACTATTGGCCATTTATCTATGATTTACAGTCTCAGAGTATTGACATTGACTTACACAAAATTACCATTATCGGGTTCACAGAATCATAAGTTTCTTTTTTTTTTAATTTTTTTTATTTTTTTTAAATTTTATTTTAGTTTGCATCATTCATTTCCACAAGATTTTGAGTTACATATTTTCTCCCCCTCTTT
>JAQQSU010000317.1:0-28629 GCA_028627135.1 Pseudochirops cupreus | reverse complement strand
GTAGGAGACAAACAAGGCTAGAAATTTAAAGTAGAGCTAGACTGGGGGGACCTATTGTGAACTAGGTACCAGTTAGGGTAGAATGGCTATAGAGAAATTGCCCCATGAAGCCCCATTTCCCCATGTAAGATTCATTAACTTCTACTTAAAGCCTTACTCTAGTGTGTTACCATTGCAGGAAGGTGCCCTGGGGTCTTGAAAACTATTTCAATGGACATGCAAACTGTAGTGGGTCCTTCTAAACTGGAAAGACTTTGAGTATGGATGCATTGTTGAACTTGTATGCCTGTCCCCCAAGGACTAGTCTGGCTAAGGGTAGAAAGGCTCATTGCCTGAGTACTCACAAATTTCAGAGTTAGAAGGTGCCTCAAGCTATCTAATCCACACCGTACTTCTCTCTCCAATTTATAAAACAAATAATCATTCAGACTTTGCATAAAGAAGTTAATTCATCAGTTAGAAAGAACTGATTATTGCTAAATACCCATTGTGTTTATGTTCTGGACACTGAGCTAGGCACTGGGGATGCAAATACAAAAATGAGGCTCTCCCTGCCCTCAAACTGCTTATATTCTTCAAGAGGAATACATTTTTAAATATAAGTAAACATAGAAATATACAAAATGAAATGCATAGTGATGTGAGGTGGGACATGGCATTAACAACTAGGGAAATCAGGGATAGCCCTTGAAAAGAGGACTGTGAGTCACATTCCATCAGAGAATTTGAGTTGGGACTTTAGCAACCAGCTAGTCCAACCCCTATGTGAGAAGTATCCTTATTATAACATACTTTAGAAGTGATTCTCACAGTGATTTCACTTCTGTGGAAAACCCCCACCTCCTGTTGGGAAAGCCCATTTTTCTTCTGGATTGCTCCAGGTTTAGGGAAGTTTTTCCTGACATCAAGCCCAACTTTGCCAAGCCCATTTGGCAGCTTCAGTATTTAACACAATGTCTATTACAAAGTTAATGCTTAATAAGTGCTTCTTGACTTGACATTCACTCACTGCTCTTGACTGTGACCTTCTGGGCCAAACAGAACACCTCTAATCCCTCCTTCGCAGGAAAGTTATCAGGCTTTTTTTTTGTTTGGTTTGGTTTTGGTCCTGCCAAACCATGAACACTATCTACTAAGACAAAGGCTAGATTACAGTCTGTGTTGGTAGCGGAAATGCCCGTAGTGTTGTGGTTGCTATTTTTGTTCTTCTTGTTGTCAGAACTATTTAAAGGGTAAGAAAATTTGGAAGCTTTATGGGATTTTAATGACTCATTCAGCACCCTATTTCTGAGAGAGATATGTTGTTTTCGCCTTTGTTTTTCCTTTTGGCAGAACTACAGTTACAGAAAGTTGATTTGATTTATCTGTATTTGCCCAGTGAGTCAGGAGCCAGACTGAAATTATTAGAGATTTAATAGCTTCCCAAGGAATGATGTTACCAGAGCTCCCTAGGCCAACTTCCCCTTCAATTCCCTACCCCACCTGATTTAAAGCCTTGTCTTCCCTAAGATCAACCGAATCTTGGTGCTTATTTGGGAGAGAAAGTCTTCAAAAGTTTTGAATGTGAAGGATGAAAGAGTTCTTTTGTGTAAAATAAAAAAAGATAAACTGAAGTCTAGTAGTCTTGAAAGTCAGAGAAATTGAGAACTGGAAGGACTATCAGAGATTCTAGAGGTCAATTTTATCTTTAGAACATTGAGAAGACTGGCTGAGGGGAAATGACTTGACCAAATCCATGCAGTAGCCTCATTTCCTGATCCAAATCCAGTACTCTTTTTACCATGAATAACCATACTGCTGTTTCTATTTGAAGATGTGGTGTTGTACAGAGGAAAGATGCCTCATTTGGAGTCCCCTGGACTTGGGTTTGAATATATTTCTTTTTTTTTTCTCCAGACAAAAACAATTTTATTAACAGCTACATCCTTCCAATGATACTGTATGGATGTGAATATTGGAATATGACAGTGTCTAAAAAATTAAAACTTCAGGTAGACTTAAACCCAGATTTCCTGACTCCACATCAACACTCAGAAGCCTGTATCCCACATTCTGTAGCTTGAGAATAAATACATTCGCTTTCAGCTATAGTTTAGGTGAGAGGTTCTCAACCTCATTCCTTTAAGTGCCAACTAAAATTCCACCTTGAATACACTTCTTACCTTTGTAACTTTTATTGTAAGCAAATCTTTTAACCTCTCTGGGCCTCAGTTTCTTCATCTATAAAATGAAGGGCCTGGACCGCACCTTCCAGGAGGGAAGGAAGGAAAGAAGGTAGGGTATAGATAGACTATTGCTTGCTTGTTAACACAGCAGTGTTTGTTTGTTTGTTTTGTTTTGTTTTGTTTTGTTTTGTTTTAATTTCAATTTGGGCAAGGGATTGGACGTGGCAGTGATGATACCAAAAAGGAAGCAAATAATGTCATTGAAATATCTTTTTCAAGGGAGGAAGGGACAGACATATCATATAAATATAGTCAAGCAACACATAAATTTAAAGTTTTGATGTTATAATGTAAAGTGTTCCTCTGGTTCTACTCAATTCACTTTGCATCAGTTCATATAGGTCTTTCCATGACTTTGAAATTGCATTTTCCCTCATTATTTCTTTTTTCTTTTTTTGAGATAATCAGGGTTAAATGACTTGCCCAGGGTCACATAGCTAGTAGGCATCTTGAGTCAAATTTGAATTCAGGTCTTTCTTACTATTCCAAGCCAGGTGCTCTATCCACTGTGCCACTTAATTGCCCCTTATTTCTTAGAGTAAAATATTATTCTTTTACATTCGTATTCAGTTTGTTCAGCCATTTGTAATCTTATGTGGAAAATGAGGGGGCTAGACTATTTACAACAGGAAGAGCAGGGACCCTTCTAGCCCTAACAGTCTATTAACCCATGAGATGGGACCTAGATCATAGATTTAGAACTAGAAAGGACCTTAGAGAGGGCACGTACTCAGCCCCTCTCCTTTTGGGGGGAGGGGATGAGGAAGGGAAGGCAATCAGGGTTAAGTGACTTGTCTAGTATGACACAGCTAGAAAGTGTGAGGTCAAATCTGAACTCAGGTCTTGTTGACTCTAAGGCTGGTTCTGCCTGTTGTGCCGCTTAGTTGCCCCCAGCCCTTCTCCTTTTACTTGAGGAACCTGGTGTTCTTACAAGTTGTGACTTGTCCCTGAATTAGTAAATGCCTGAGATAAGATTTAAGCCCAGAAACTCTTGACCCCCAGTCCATTTGGAGTTTCATCCATTATTCTATACTGCCTCAAGAATGTGCCTCCCAGTTTATAGAACTCCCAAGTAATTTGTGATCGAGTAGATCCCTTGCACTGAAGACATGTGCATGTGTTCAGGGGCATCCTTCTATGATCGGACTTAATCCTTGAAATAAGAGAGCGGACTTCCTCTTTCCAGTGGAGACTTCCCCACTTTAGCCAGCTCTTTGTGACTAATAGCTTTACTGTTGATGTAAGCAGCCCGAACAGCTTGCTGACACACCAGCGGCTGAGGAGGTATGTTCTGCTCTCGCCTGCCTCAGCTGGTTTGTACCGGATTCAGTGGCTTTGTCCAGGATTACTTGTGGTTGGTTCCTGGGGTAGTTCCCTAGTGAATCTTCTGCCTGGAACTCCCCTCCTCAAGGCTGGAAAATTGGTCTACACCTTTTACTCATAGGAATAGATTTGTAGCTGGAGGGTTGGGGAGGTATTATTTTGGAAAATACTGTTTGGCATTATCTTTACTAGTAGAAGGATTACTAACCTTCCAAAGCATTGACTAGCTCTAGTTTAATATAAATAAGAATTAGAGAAGCTGAGCAAGGCCACGTTTTACTGTCTCCTGATAAAGCTGTTAGTTGTTTTGTCTTGAGTATAATTACTGTGGCTGGGAAATACTTTTGAATAATCAGTTGACCAAAATGTGGGTTTAGGGTAAGAGGGGAAAGAGGGTCTCTAATCATGTTGCAAATTAAAGATCATTTCTCAGATTCTGTCTCCCGTCTGGTGGTCTTCTTGAACACAAGAGAAGCGATGAATGCTATATTGGTTTTTACTTGGCAAAAAGCTTGGTTATTCAGTTCAATAAGCATTATTTTGTTGAACTTGACACATTAGCAGCAATCCTAAAGATTTCCATATACTAGAAAGAATGGAGATGATTGTTTAAAAAATGTGTCTGTTACATATGGTGTGTATTTTTAAAAAATACATAGTTAATTCAACATTAAAGGCAATTGTAATACTGTCCTATTAGACTCCAAGTCTGGAAGCCCCACCTTTGATACTTACTAACTGTGTGATCTTGGGCAAATCACTTAACTTTGTTATTTAAAATTTGCATTACTGACAAATAATGAGCTTTTCTATATTCAAAGAAGGACAGAAACTTTTATAAGAAACCTATTACATATAGCTGTTATTTTTAAAAGTACATAATACATTCAAAGTGTTAGTTTCAATGCTGTTCTGCTTGTCTGTGCTTCTTTTTAAACTTCCTTTTCTCTTCCTCACATTTAAAAAAATATATTTCTATGGCATTATTTTCCTTTTTGGTATCACTACCACTGCCATACCCAATCCCTTCCTCAAATAAATAATAAAAAAAAAACCCTCCTGTTTTAACAAACAAGTACTAGTCTATCCAAACAAATCTGCACATTGGCCATTATTAAAAATATATGTTGGTTCAGCACCTCTCGACTCTCGCTTATCACCCTTCAGGAGATGAGTAGTATATGCTTCATCTTCAGTCTTCTGGAGTTGAGGTTGATTGATCAGAATTATATATTGATCAGGGTTCTTAAGTCTTTTAAAGTTGAGTTTCTTTACAGTGTTTTAGTAATTGCAAGAATTATTTTCTTGGTTCTGCTCGCTTCATTCTTTACCAATTCATTATTAAGTCTGTTTCTTTGCATCCAAGCTTTTGGTCATTTCTTTTGGCACAATAATATTCCATTCCATTGAAATGCCATGATTTGTTCAATCACTTCCCAGTTGATGGGCACCCACTTTGTTTCCAATTCTTTTCTATAACAAAAAATGTTGCAACAAGTATTTTTATAAGCCTAGGTCTTTTTCTTTAATCTCTTTGGGAACATACTGGGGCCCATCTAATCCAGTCAGTAGAACATCAGACTCTTACTCTCAGGGTTGTATGTTTGAACCCCATGTGGGTGCAGCTGTCTTTTAGAGGCAGTATGGGATAACTGATAGATTGTTAAAGTTGAAGATCTGAGTTCAAATGCTGCCTCAGACACTAGATATACGATCATGGGAAATTCATTTAACCTCTCTGGATCTCAGTTGCGTCATCCATAAAATAAGGGAGTTTGACTAGATACAACTTTAATGGTCCTTCCTGTAAATCCTATGGCATCACTTTAAGCCTGTCTGTGTATGTTATATAGAAGAAGCATATGTTTTTACTTAAAAACAAACAAATAGCTTTTACTCTGGCATTCTACGTATTTCAGTATTTGATCCCCCAAGAAGGTCAATTATATCATACTAGCCTTTTCATTCTATGAAGCAGGTGGTAGAATGAGCACTGGTCTTAGAATTAAGAGGCTAGGTCAAATGAGGTTTCTGTTACTTCCTAGCTGAGTGGACCTGGGCGAGTCAGGGACACATCTCCCCATCTCAAAAATCTGGAGACTGCTCCAGATAGATGATTCATCATGGTCACTTCTAGTTTTATAATTGTCTCTGAATATATGAAGATCCTTCTCCTGTTCTCAGGACCCCACTGGGAAAAGGACAAGAGGCAGACTCTTTGTTAAATAAATAGAACACTAGGAAAAGTTTGGAAAGTTGCTGTCTTGGGAGAACTGCTTTTGAAAGTTTGAGGAACTAGCTTTTTCTTCCACTACCCACTCCCCCTCTCTGTTGTATCTGTCTGTTTTATTTACTATGTGAAGTAAAATTGTTCTTGCCAAGATCCTTAACCTTGGATTGGGTTTGGAAAATAGGTGCCTGTGCCAAATGTCAGAAAGAGACCCTAGTTTCCTGCAAATTTTACGTGCAATTGTGGGCTTAGAAAACTTCAAAGAAATTGAATGGATTTTTTTTTAACTTCTGCATTTATGGGTAATTAAAAAAAAATCAAAGACAGAAAGATACGTATCATACCCTAAAACCCACACTAGCCAAAAGCATAACTTTGTCCTTAAAAAAAAAAATCAAGGTCAACTGGGTTGTTTTTTTCTTTAATGACTCTCCTCCATTGGGCTTTGAAGTTGGAAAAATGAATCTCTAGGTCATAATTAAAATATATGTGGCAGTCCAACTAAGTAGCTTTCAAGTATTGTATCCTCTGCTCAAGCGCTGTCCTCTACCTACAATTTCACCAGTGAGAAGTGGCCAGTGATGCAGCTTCTGTTGCAAGTGTGTATGTACCCTTTCTCCTATTCTGTTTACAAAATATTTTACTTGTCAGACTGCTGAAGTTGCAAGAAGTTGGGTTGGCTAAGTCAACAAGTATTTATTATGAGCCTGTTATGTGTCCAGCATGTCAGAAGTTGGGGAGTTTGTAAAAGGTTATGTCTTCTCTCCACTGCTCTCAAATGAATGAGAGGCCAAGGGATGTGCCTGATGCCATCAAGGTTATTGAGCAATGGCCCTAATTTCATCAGTATAAGGGAGCCCCTGGTAAGGAACTCCCTTTACCAATGCAGGCCAGAACCTTCTCTGCAATTGGTAGTCCCAAGAGAATTGTCTAGAGCAGATAGATTAAGTGATTTGTTTGAGGACACAAAGCCAGTATGTATTAGATAATACTTGAATCCAGGTCTTTTAGACCACAAAGCCAGCTTTAACCATTACAGAATGCTAGTGTTTTTTACCAACACAAAATATCCTTCTTTCCTCTTAAAGTAAGATAGTCTGGGGAGAACTGAAATAAGATAGCTAAGAAATTTGTTCCGTATGACAAGGAACTTCTTAATACTAGGCAGGTAGCCTGGGCTTGTGAGATGAGAGATTTAAAACTGGAATGGGTGTTAAATGCCCCCCATTTTACAGATGAGGAAACTGAGACCCAAACAGGTGAAGCAGATATTTTACTCAACGTCACATCGGTATTATGTGACAGAATTGGAGTTCAAACCTAGTTCCTCTAGCACCAATGTGAATGCTTTTTCTTTTTAATATCATGCTGTATACATCCAAGCCCTTCATTTTATAGATTAGGAGACTGTAATCCAGTGAGGTTGTGATTTGCCCAAGACCACACAGGTAAAAAGTGACAGAGACTTAATTCAAACCCAGATTTAAGTTGGGCAGTGCCAGGGGCCATGGGGTTAAGTTGAAACAGTTGAAGCAGACTGACAAAAAACTGAGTACAGATGATTCATGCCTAACTTTAAGGGTCACCCAATGATGCATCAAAACCATTAATTGCTTTGTGGGAAAACAGATTGTATATCCACAGGGAGATGGTAATTGGGTAGTAATTGAAAAATAACAGTAGTAAACTTTAGTTGAATAGACCAGCTGGGGGTAGCTGGGGGAGAAGTGAGTAGGAAAGGAAAAAAAAAAGAGATAAAGTGAGGTACAGGCAATGTGATGAGATTTTTATATTTCTTGGAGTTGTATTCAGCCTGTAATGAAATGAATGGCTAGGCTCTCTGACCTATTTTCATTTGCATAATATAAAGGGGTGGCGCTAGGGTGGGGGGACCTTGATGATGGTTAGAGAAAGAAAAATGAAATATCATACAGACCTTCCTTATCTACCAGAGCTGTAAGGAAAAGTTCAATGTTCACAGAACAGAATTTTCCTGTACTCTTTGCTCTAGGATGGTTTGGGAAATGCTTAAACCAGCATTAAACCAGCTTAAACCAAAGTACCCGTCACAGCAGCTGATTTTTGCACCAACACAGGGTGGTGATCTGTGAAATCACTTTATAACCATAATATATTATGTAACTATAAGTTGCTGCTAATATTATCCTCAGTAAGAAACTGGAAAATAACAATAGTTAGTGATTTTATATATAGCTCTATAGGGTTTGCAAAGAGACTATCTCCAGGCCCAGGGTTGATAGTTCCACCTTGTTTTATTAGTTTTTCAGTCATGTCCAACTTTTTGTGACCCCTTTTTAGGGTTTTCTTGGAAAGATACTGGAGTGGCTTGCCATTTCCTTCTCTAGCTCATTTTACAGATGAGAAAACTGAGGCAAACAGGTTTAAGTGACTTGCCTAAAGTCACACACAGCTGGTTAGTGTCTAAGGCCAAATTTGAACTCAGGTCTTCCTGACTGTAGGCCCAGTGCTCTATCCATTGTACCACTTAACTGTCACATAATCCGGAGCAACTAATTGCTGTCATCCTGTAACATACAAAATCATCCTGCAAATCAATCATACCTCCTCAGATCATTTCCTACCCCAACTACAGGATTTCTTCATGCTCCCATCTGGGTAACCTCCCCTCCCCCTGCCTTTTCAACTTCTATTTGTACATTGTCTCCTCCATTAATTAGACTGTCAGCTTCTTGAGGGCAGGGACTGTCTTAATGTCTTTCTTTGTTTTCCTAGTGCTTTGCACAGTGCCTTGTACATATTAGGCTCTCAATAAATGTTTATGGACTGACTGATTTTCTGAACTAAAGAATTGCATTTCCTTTTCCATTTCAAGATTTAATCAAATGGGATTTCAAGGAATTGTGGCATAGTGGGGAGAGCACTGAACATTGGAATTTTGAGACAAGATTTCAGTTCCATTCCTATGTTAGACATTTACTGGCTTTATGACAGTGGGCTAATCTCTTATTAGAGTTTTTGAGTTTACCAGTCTCAGCTCCATAGTGGGGATGACAGGTGGGTGACATCATTCCAAGATGAATCCTTACTTGGAACAAAGAAAACAATTAAACAAAACTGACCGAAATTTTTTTGTGCTTTAATGGTGTATGTGGCATTCCATTCCCATAAGTACTCACTACTTTACCAAAGAGAGTCAGGAAATATTTTTCATCTATCATCTCTTCTCTGGCATCACGTTTCAGTACCCATGGAATAGATAGAGTTGGGAAATAATGCTGAATATTATTTAATATGTCACCTATAAGGTGGGTAGTAGTACCTCAGAGTTTGTAGGGGGAATTGACCTGGAGAAATCTAGAGGGAAAAGAAACTGCCTCTTGTGTGTGACTTCCCTGTCCAGTGAGGGGAAGAATTTTTCTTCCTGTATCGGTCTGGACTAGTATAATATTAGCAAGGAACTAAATGTACTTGCATTGAATCTAATCATGGATGAAATCTCTAGCTGGATGGATGAGAAGGAAATGCAGGGCCTCACTCCTTGAGAGGACAAGGCATGATGGAGAAAGCACTGGCCTGGGATTCAGAGTTCCTGGTTTTGGGCAAGTCTTTCCCCCTCTTTGATTTTCAGTTTTCTCATTTGTAAAATGAGAAGGTAAGACTATACTTTCTGGGGATCTTCTAGCCCTAACAACCACTTTTCCCCTTTTTTCTTTTTTTTTTAAAATAAAAACTTCATTGAGATCTTTCATTTTTTCATCACCTGCATTTCTAGTGTATCATCTCTCCTCCCTGAGAACTACCACCTTATAAAATAGAATTAACAAAAAGAAGAAAATACAATAGTCCAGCAAAACTAATAAATGGAGGGAAAGAATTATATATGCAGTATTTCATACTCGTGGTCCCTCACCTCTGATAAATGGAAGTGAGGGTGCCTTCTTAAATCTCTCCTTTGGGGCCATTTGGTTGTTTTAATTTCATGGCATGCAGTTTTGTCTTGTTGGGTTTTTTTTTTGGTAGCTCTTTCATTTGCATTTTCATCTTCATTGTGTATATTGTCTTCCTGGTTCTGCTTACTTTATTTGGCATCAGTTCATATGTCTTCTCTGTACTCATCACATACATTATTTTTTAAAGCACAGAAATATTCTATTCTTATACCACCCAGCTTGTGTAGCCATTCTCCAACTGATGTAGCCCTAACATTTCTACTTCATGGACATGCTACAGGCTTGTTCTTTTCAAGTAAAGTCTTATGGATTCTTGGGGTAATACCTTATTATCCTCTGCCTTTAATTCTTCTTCCCTTATTTATACCATCATTTCACAAATGAGCCCTATAGATTAACACAAAGTCCCCCCAGGCTCTGAAACGTCAAAGACTGAATTTTGACTGCCCTCTCCAAAGTCCCTTCAAATATCTGATGAGCACATTACAGTAAGCAGCCAAATTTGATGTCAGTCTCTGCAGTTGGGTCTGTCTCTTGCCTCTTGGCAGTAACCTTTTGGAATCAGAGAGGAGGCAAGATAAATTCTGGTACCAACTGGCATTACTCTGAGACCTGGCTTGCCAAAGCCATGGGCACATCTTTGAACCTCCTTGTTTCTTGGATACCAGTTTAAACAAACTGCAGCAGCTGCAACATTTTTAAGGGAACAGTAGTACATACGCCATTATGGCCTAGCTCTTGGGAAGAGAGAAACCTGTTGAGAATTAATCTGCTTGCTTGCTTAGTGCAACTGTGTATTATCCTATGGTACCTAAATAATTCCATCGTTATGTCTCATTTAAAACAAACTCAATATGCTGAATTTTAATTTACAGCATTAGTGGCATTGAAGGTGTGTGTGTGTGTGTGTGTGTGTGTGTGTGTGTGTGTGTGTGTGTGTGTGTGTGTGTGTGTGTGTTTTCAGACAGTGATTTCATAGAGGTAGGGGGAAAAAAAAACCTTCCTCCACTGATAGTCTTCAGAGAATGACCTGAGAGATTGAGAGGTTAAGTGACTCAGCTGAGATCAGACAGCTAGTATGTGTCAAAGGCAGGATTCAGTGCCAGGTTTTTCTGTCGCTAAGACTGGCCTTCTGTTTATTAAACCATAATAATGGGTAGTATTTATAGTATATTTTTAAATTTGCAAAGCACTATACATATTATCTCATTTAGTCTTCATAACAGTCCTGGCAAGGAGAGGTTAACTTTCCCAGGGTCACACAGTAGGTATCTAAGGTGGGATTTGAATTCATCTTCCTGACTCCGAATTCAGTGCTCTTACTCACTTTACTACCTTGATGCTCAAGTGGCATTCTCCATTCTTCCTCTCAGAAAGCTTAGACATTTTTTATAAGGTGATGATACCTCAAACCTAATTATCCACTTTCTGTTTGTCTTAGTAGTTATGTTCACCACTGAGTGATTTCCTTCTCTGAGTGCACCAGGAATTGGGCAGCAATGCCTATTGGGAATGTATGGCATTGCAGTCCTGATTTTATTACACACGAGAAATACTATGAACATAAACTAGAGTTTTGTTAACTGCCATATTTCATTTCAATATACACTTTTAAATGAGCATAAGTTCATGATTTCATATACAACTTTTTTCCCTTTTTTATATTTTGAAATATTCACGCTTGTCAATGATTAAGTTTGTTAACTTTTTTTAAAAAGGAGTATAGGGAATTCCCCTGTACAAGCAGAAACAGGTAAAAGGGAAAAAAACAATTTCTGGGAGCTGAGAAAGTTGCTATGAGAGTCCCAGTGATGGGAAATTTTTCTCACAAAGCTTAATTTAGTGACTTCCTTCCACGTGGGAAAAATAGTAGAAATCCAGTAGCAAACGTAATTTTTAGAAATCTGATTTTCTACCAACTACTGGAGTTCAGGGCAGAAAGGGATCCTTGTCACCTAAGTCAGATTCTTAGAGGGCAGTCATGGTCAGGCCTCCCCTAACAAAAGAACAAGGACCTTAACTTAATATGTTGAATATGTTGAAAGAATTCTTAGGGGGCCTTTGATAACTGCTTAGAGTTCTTTCAGCAGCAGAGAGAAAGGGTAGCTGTGTATCCTGCTATGCATTCACCATCCTGGAGCATGTGGAAATTCAGCCAGTGCTCTGCTGCTGAAAGGGACCCATTGGCAAAAATGAAATAGAATGAAAAATGTATGCTTGTGAATTAGCATGAGGCAGGGAAGGGGAGAATGAGATGGGTGGATTCCACCCCCTTCTCTCTCTCTCTCTCTCTCTCTCTCCCTCTCTCTGTCTCTCTCTCTCTCTCTCTCTTTCTCTTTCTCTCTTTCTCTCTCTCTCACACACATACACACACACACACACACACAAGTCTCAGCCTATGGGCATGTGATTTGTGGGTGGCAAATTCTTTGGTTTTGTGTTTTAAAAACTCAAGAACAGTGCCGATTGTTGACTATCTGAACTGTATCTTCTAATGAGATAGATGTTCCTGAGAAACCAGTATGTGGACAAATATGGCTTTGTCCTATTGGATGAATAAGAAATGTGTCTTGTCGTGAATGACCATGTACTTTTTCATGATAGGAGGGGAATGTGCCAGGGCCTATTACAAAACAGTAACATGAGAGAACATGCACAAAAGTAAGCAAAAAGCCCAACTCTTCGGTGGACCAGGAGGGTGGCAGCTGGTAAAGATTCTGATCCAAGCCTTTTAAATCAAACTGGAAACAAGCAAGGTGTGGGTGGGAGAGAAAAGGCACTGCCGCAGCAGAACATATGGGCAGACAAGGCCATTTCAGAAGCTGGAATCTGCAGCAGGGAATTTTTTTCCCCCCTCAGGCCTTAAATGCTGTTAAAGTGGCAGCTGTGTTTGCTTTGTTCCTTCTATAACTGGCGAGCTATCAAGTGTAAATCACTCTGGTGCCCAATGCCTCCTGCCCTAACTGGGGAGGAGAAAGCAGGTGCCATTTCAGACAGGGTTGGGTTTTCCAACATAATTAGGGATGGAAGAAACTTTGAGGAAACCAGCCTTAACATTGCTGGGGAATTGTCAATTCAAAAATAAAGAAGAAACAGTGGCCATCATTTGCATTTTGTAAAGCCTTCCCCATTCTTCTGTTCCCCCACCCCAGATCTCTCATGGTAGATAGCCATGGAACCTGGGGTAAAGATGGGTGTTAACTTTAGGTGTCCAGGGTAGTTTACCCTGATTGTTCACATGAATGCCCAGGTGTCTGTATCTATGCAACAGTGTTTCTGAGCTTGGAAAAAGGAAATTGCTGTTTGACACTTCATTACCATAGCTTTTCTGAATGTTTGTACATTTGTCACTTAAAATGGAGAGAGATAAACTTGAAAGGATGTCAATGGTGGGGTTGGTGAATCAGTCAATCAGCAGGCATTTATTAAATGCCTACTATGTTCTAGACAAAAGTAAAGCAGTGCCTGTCCTCACGAAGTTTGTATTCCCCAGAAATAAACAAAGGACAAGTTGGTTTAGGATTCAGAGAGCCATGACTTGGGACATTAAGAAAAAAACCCACTATCATATACAATGCAACTTTAAGGAGAATTCAAGGCTGTGACCTACGTTGTATGTGTTGGGGGTGGGGAGGGTTGTGTGGAACCGTGGAAAGAATGCTGAATTTGGAGGCACAAGACCCAAGTTCAAATATGATTGTGTTATCTTACCTGTATGACCTTAAGCTAGTGACTTCATCTCTCACCCTCTTCTTCTATATCTATAAAGTGGAGAGGGATGAGGTTACACTGGATTACCTCATCCCTTCCAGTTCTGTCTGTTACCCTGTGACTAGGCAAGTAAGAAGAAAAGGAGGATTCTTTCTTTTTCTTTTGTGTAAGAAGAGAGATCCAAGTTCCCAAATAGAAAGAAATTGAAATAAACCAATCCAACTATGTGACTTTAAACCATTTAGAAGTCAAGACTCCATATCTTACAAGTGGTAACTCTCTTAACCTGGATATATAAAAATTTTGTCATTACAATAATGGGGGCTATAAAAGGAATTTGAGAATCAGATCTTGGGAGAATTTGAGGTCATACCCATGCCCTGCATTGTGGAATCTGGATTCCCCAGGTCCCCAACTTTTAACAATTGCATGGGAAGCCAAGAGAGCAATAAAAGGACCAAAGGATTCAACAAGTGCCATGCTGAGCTCTCTTTACAACCTCCCATAGATGGGTCAATTTCCTCAGAATTGTGTTACCTCAGGGTGTCCATCATCATTCCCAAGGATGGGCAAACTAGTAATGCATGGGATCCTGTTAGTCAACTTAGGTACTTTTCAGAGCTCTGATCAGAGGCATGAATGTTCTGAAATATCACTTTCATCTTAAAAACAAACAAGCAATTTATATCCCTATTTACTTTTTACTGAGACTGGTAGCAAACCTTTGGAGGTTGATACCAGTAAACAGTACCCTCTATTTCCTTACCTGTAACAATGAGAGGATTGTACTAGATGATTGGTTAAGGACCATTCGAGCTCTTAACATTCTATGATTCCTCCTACCACACACCTCCAATTCTTTGCTGTCTCTTGTTATGACAAACTCTCCAATATGTTTGTTCTGCTCCACTCATACATATGGTTAACTATCCCAGTTCAGGTCTTTACTGCTCCTTACTGACTGGATTATTGCAACAGCCTCCTAATTGGTCTCCTTGCCTTGTCTCTCCTCACTCCAATCCATCTGCTCTACAACCACTATAGGACTTTCCTAAAGTCCAGGTCTGACCTTGTCACTTCTCTACTTAGTAAACTTCAGTGGTTCCCTATTACCTCTGTAGTTAAAAACAAAGTTCTTTGTTAGGCATTCAGAGCCCTTCTTAACTTCATATTACCTTACCTGAAAACTTACCTTTTCAGCCTCATTACTTACACATTCGTTCCCTTTATGAACGTTGTGGTCTAGCCAAATTGGCCTCATTACTATATCTCTAATTTACCCTGTATATATCTTGCATGTATGTAATTTTTTGCAGGTTGTCATTTCCATTAGAATGTGAACTTGAGGGTATGGAGAGTTTTTATATATAGGGTTTTTGTATTCCCAGTGCTTAGCATAGTGTTTGGCTTATGTTAACTACATAACAAATGCCTGTTCCATCCCCAGTCTCCATGCCTGGAATGACCTCCCTCCTCCCTTGTACTTCTTAAAATGCTAAGTTTAAGGATTCTTTACAATTTAGCTCAAGGGCTACCTTTCCCGACCCTGGCAACTTCCAGTTCTTCCTCCCCTGAATTATCTGAGATTTGTTTTTTTGTGTGTGTATTTTGTAAATATCTTTCTCTATCCATAAAATACACATATTGTCCCCACCCATAGGAGGTAAGCCTTCCAATATGTTGGAAGCAGAGTTAGAAAGAATGTTGGATTCCAAATTCAAAATCTGGCTCTGCCACTTACCACTTGGATGACTTTGGACAAGTTATGTGATCTCTCTGGGCATCACTTTCCTCATTTGTAAAATGAAGGGTGTTGGACTAAATGGCCTCTGAACATTTTTTCCACCTCTATATGTGTGATCTTACAGTCCTTAAGGGCAAGAACTGTTTCCTCTTTTGCTTTTTGTATCCTGAGCACTGAAAACTGTGCCTGACCCAGGGCAGGTGATAAATGAATGCTTTTTGATTGATTAATTGCTTTTCTGCTCACTTCTATCCCTGCAACTTGACTTTTAAACCCACCTCTTGTTTTATATATCTATCTTCAAGATTACCAATAATCTCCTAATTGCCCAATCTTTGATGGCTTTTTCTCATTCACTTTTGACAATGGACCACCCCCACCTTCCAAACATTTTTTCTTCCATTGTCTTTCGTGACACTGCCCTCTACTGGTTCTCCTGTCTTTCTGCCCTCTTCTTCACCCACTTCTTTGCAGGCTGTATCATGATCCAAGTCCCACCCCCTAACCATGGGTGGCACTCAAGACCCCAGCTTTGGCCCCCTTCTCTTTGCTTTGGTTCTCTTTGCTTAGTTCCCATAGGTGCTATTCTATGTGTAAGATTCTCAACTCTGTTATGTCTAGAACTGATTTCTTTCCTAGCACTCAGCATGGTTTCTGGCACATAGTAGGTTCTTAGTAAATGTTGATTGATTGAATGATTCCTAAGCATAATCTGCGTTATCATTGCCTGTTAGCCCTTTCTCTCTGCATGTCTAGTCATCACTTCAAGTTCAGCTTGTATAAAGTAGATCTCATTACTTTCCTACCAAAATCCATTCTTCTTCTCAATTTCCCTATTTCTCTTCACAGCCCCAACATTCTTCCAGTCACTCAGTTTTGCAGTGTCAGAAGTCATACTTCTGAGGCAACTAGATGGTGCTTTATATGGAATATCAGGCATGGAATGAGGAAGTCCTGAGTTCAAATGTGACCTCAAACGCTCCTTCCTTGCGTGACCTTTGTTTAAGGCTTAGCTTATATTTTGCCTCTTACGGGAACCTTTTCCGTACTATTATTTTGTTCCTCAGATCATTTTACATTAGCTTTCTGTTTGTGTATTGTGTAACCTCCAAGTAGTAGACTTGATACTTATTGAAAGGAAGAGACTGTTTGCTATTTTGTTTATTTTCCCCGCTCTGGATTTATTTAGCACTATGCCTAGAACAGATACATAGTAAGTGCTTTAAAAAATGCTTGTTGAATTGGATAGTTCATGGGGATGGCACAGTGTGACCATATGGTCTTGATTCTTCTCTCATTTCTAGCTTTACCTTTGTGGCATATTCTCTCATTCTCTCTCTCTCTTATTATTATTATTATTATTTTGCTTTAAATACAACTTTGGTGTTGTTTAAAGAGACCAGATATGAAATCCTAGGATAAAATGGATGTGACTTTGGAAGCAGCTGGGTGGTACAGTGGATAGAATGCTGAGCCTGAGGTCAGAAAGACCTGAGTTCAAATTTCACTTCAGATATTTACTATCTGTGTAAACCTGGGCAAATCACTTAACCTGTCTGCTTCAGTTTCCGCAACTGTAAAATGGGGTAAATGATAGCTCCTACTTCACAGGGTTGTTGTGAGAATTAAGTGAGGTAATATACATAAAAGCACTTAGCCTAGTTCCTGGCATGTAGTAGGCACTTAATAAATGCTTATTCCCTCCCCCCACCCCCATTTTAGAGATGATCTCATCCAATCTCTTCATTTTAAATACAGGTCTTCTGACTCCCCAGAACCCTTTCCAAGTGCCTTTCCTAGGTTCAGATCTTGACTCTACTACTTACTATCTTCTGTGTATTTCAAAGTGACTTTCCCTTTGTGAGTTACATTAGTTTATTTTGAAAAAATGATAGATAATGTAATATTTGTTTGCATAGCTTCTCCTGTGGAGGCTATAATTACTGTTACTGAAACTTTAAAAGGCTAGGTGACCCCATATAACTTTACCACAGAAGCAGTAAACTGGATATTTTCAAGATGTGCTGCTGCTTTAAATCCAATATGAACTACTGAATTGTGTGGTACAGTGGGAAAAAAAAAAAACACCTCAGAACACCCGAGCGCTTAGTCCTGGCTTTACTACTAGCTAGCAAGTCTTTCTCACCTCTGTGGACCTCAATTTCATTATCTCTAAAATGGTTAGCTCAAGTCTCTTCTAGATTTAACTGTTTATAATCTGATTTTCCTGTTATGCAGAACAAGACATTGAAGGGGGGGGGGGGGAGAAGAGTTGAATAGTATGAAACGTGTAAGAAAAGGAAAATAAAGGTTATTTGCTAAAGAAAATGCTTTATTTTTTCCTATTTACAGCTGGAAGCTGACAAGCTGGCTCTTCCATCAAGTCCCACCCCACTTAGTCCCAGCCCTATCCCAAGCCCCAACCCGAAGTCTGAGAATGCCACTGTCCTGACTGTGGAACCTTCCCCCATGGATAAAAATAAGGGCTTCTTCGTGGATGAGTCAGAACCCCTTCTCCGTTGTGATTCCACATCCAGTGGTTCCTCTGCTCTGAGCAGGAATGGCTCCTTTATTACCAAAGGTAATAACCAAATAAACCAAAGGTCAGCAAGCCACATTCCCATGTACATCTAAAACGAATTAGAAGGAACGTAGGAAGAAAGAATGGGCAGCTAGGTGGTGCAGTGGATAGAATGCTGGGCCTGGAATCAAGAAGACCCATCTTCCTAAATGGCCTCAGACAACTTTCTAACTGTGTGGCCCTAGGCAGGTCACTTAACCTTATTTGCCTCAGGTTCCTCATCTATAAAATAAGCTAGAGAAGGAAATGGCAAATCACTCCTGTATCTTTATCAAAAACAAATAACAATTTAAAAAAACCCAAATGTACTCACAAAGAATCAGACATGACCGAAACGACTTAACCAAAAATAATCATACCTAGCATTCCCCTGATAGACTCCTGGATCTGAAGCAGTCCAAGCACATCTTGAAAAGATTTCGAAACACACACACGCACACACACACACACACACACACACACACACACACACACACACGCATGCGCACATGCGCGCGCACACACATGCACGCACACGCGCGCACACACACACACGCACACATACACACACAGGTGGTACCAAACTTCATATTGTAGAAGTGGGTACTTGAATCCTAAGATTGCCGATATATTCATTGTTGGTGATGCACATAGGAAAAATGATCACTTGTTTGACTCTCCCTTATAGAAATTTTCTATGCTATCTTCAAGTATCCTATTATGTTACATGAGATTTGAAGCGTATCATAGTAGAATGAGTGCTGGATCTGTAGTCAGAAGTTCTAGTTCAAATTCTAGGACTTTTACTATTTGTGTGACTTTGGGCGAGTTGCTTAAATCTCATCTATAAAATGACAGTTGGACCAAATGGCCACAGTTTCCTCTTCCGTAAAATGAAGGAAAAGGTAGAATGGAGTAGTGGATACAGAATTGGCTTTTGAGTTGGGAAGATCTAGGTCCTATATAACACTGGACAAATTGCTTAATTTCTCAGTACCCCATGCAGACTATCTGAGACTGCAAGTTATCATCTGAATTGATAGAAATTTCTTACCAGCTTACACAATATTCACAATTCTGACAGAGACTGTAAATGTGGCAGCACAATCTCAATCACAAAATATAACAGACTCTTCATATAGAAGACAGAAGCAAAACATTTATTCAAACACAAAAACCCCAAATCCCAACACCAGAAAGTCAGATCCATCGTAGCAACATAGAACTTAATATACCATAACACAGCAGAGAGTCACACCATAGTTTAGCTTTTCCACAAACCAATACTCGCAAGACTAGCTGAATCCCTGGGTGCATCCTCTCCTCCCTCCAGCTCTAACTGCTCTGACTCCCAACTTCCTATGGGCTCTGCTCCACCCTTCAGCAAACTCCTCCCACCACAGGCTCCATATGATTACATTCGGCCTATTAGGTGGCAGGAAGATCTTCAAAGCAGGGAAGGTTTCCAAATTCCCTTTGACACCAGGAGCACCCTCATATCATTGAAATCACAGATCTGGTTCACAAACAAACAAACAAAGCCTGTTTGACCTTAGCTACCTCATCTAAAGGAGGTGCTCAGAGTGGATAAGCCTTGAGATCCATTTCTGCCCTAAATCTATGATCCTAAATTTGTTTTATATTAGTAATACTGAATATAACCTGTAAATCCAACTCCAAAGACCATTAAATATTCAATCCTTGAGATTGCTTCCTCAAATGTAAAGTGTAGTTGTAAAGCAAAAGAAATTATTCATAGGGTTCCATTCACTTCACCTGGCCTGAAATCTTACAATCAGAAGAGAGGGTGAATGACCAGACTACATGAGTTTGGGATTTTTGATCATTTGAACAGAAGCTCAGTTACCACTTCCTCACGTTAGCCAAAAAATTATCCAAGCATTTTAATCATCTTCTGTTAAGTCACTAAAATTTAGAATGTTTTTCAAGAACTCCTTTATAGCAAACCAGTTTCTATGTGTTAAATACAAACCATTTTTATCGGTTCATTAAAAGAGGCACTTGAATAGGTTCTGCTAATGTAGCTTTCTTTGGGCTAGTTTGAGTTGCCTTCTGTACAACTGAAAGTGATCATTGGTTTTCTTTGAAGACATTCTACTATTTCCCTAATCAAGACAGACCTTTTCACAGCTCTTCATTAATGATGTTTTACTGACTCTTTTCAAAACAAGAAGGTAAGGAAACAGAAAGAGGGAAAGGTGAAAGAAAGATGGCCTCAGTCTACTATCTAATACCTCGGGCCATTTCTGTCAGCTTTCCCGGCCACACTGCTCTAGGCACTGACTGTCTCCTATGCCTGGAATGCGCTCCCTCCTCTCCTCTGCCATGTAGTCTTTTCCAGAGGCCTTTTTCCACACATCTAGACAAATCAAGTAACAAATACCTAATATTTATTAATAAACTAGTACACTTGAAGGCATTTTCCAGAGGCCTTTCATGACCCCTCCAGCTGCCGGTACTTTCCCCTTATTTATACCACCAGTAAAACCACCACGACCAACAAGCATCCGTATGAAACTTTAAAGTTTGCGAAGCACTTTATAAATAACACCTCATTTTACCATCACAAGAACTCTTCAAGGCAGGTACCCTCATTTTACACATGAGGAAACTGAGGCAGACAGAGGTTAAGAGGACAACCAAAATGTCTGAGGTGGGATTTGAACTCAATTCTTCCTCATTTCAGGTCCAGCACTGTGCCACCCATTTTATATATGCTTACTTATTTTTCTGTTTGTCCTCTTCATTAAGATGTATACTCCTTGAGATCACGGTCTATTTTTTCCCCATTATGTGTTTTCTCCTTTGTGTGCCAAAGATACGGTGTTTGGCATGTAATAAGTGCTTTATTAAATGCTTGTTGGCTGACTCATGTATTTTTCTCTGTCTTGCCTCTGCCACAGAAAAGAAAGACACAGTGTTGCGGCAGGTACGCTTGGACCCTTGTGACTTGCAGCCAATCTTTGATGATATGCTCCATATCCTAAATCCAGAGGAACTGCATGTGATTGAGGAAATCCCTCAGGCTGAGGACAAGCTGGACAGGCTGTTTGAGATTATTGGAGTCAAGAGCCAGGAAGCCAGCCAGACACTCCTGGACTCTGTTTATAGCCATCTTCCCGATCTACTGTAGGACGCCGGGGACGCTGCACTCTGGATCATTGCTTAGGGCGCTTGGTAAAGATGATGGACAGCTAGGAGACATGATCTTTTTTTTTTTTTACTGCAATACAGGGCCAGTGTTTTGAGTTCTTTTCTTTTTATTCCCATTCTTGAGAAAGGACAAGTTCACACACCCTTTCCAATTGTAACTGCCAGTGTGTTGTTTTAAAGTTTCATCTTTTCTCTATTCGGCATTTTTATATTCCTTCCAATCATTCTGTGCACTTTAAATTCACTTAACTGACCATGAATATGGTGTGACCTTTCTCCTCTGCCCCTGCACATTGCATTTGGGATGTTGCTAATGCCTTTTGTTTGTTTTAAATTTAATGTCAAGTCTCTCTCTTGTTCTCAATTTGAAGTCTCATTGCTTCACCCCCTCCTCCCATTTCCCTTCCCTTACAGTTTTTCTTTTATATCAATAATTATTTTTCCTCTGGGGTAAAGGAAATTAGAGGCTCAATACTGAGTCACATTCATGTGACCAGTTTTTACTTGAGTTAACTTTTTAATGTGTCCTGTTATATCATTTGTATACATGGCTGATGTTTGACTAGCACTCTCATTGATTTACGGTATTTGCCTGGACAGTACATAGAATGTTCGGTTTACTCATACTCCTTTTAAGCAGAAGCTCTTGTGGGGGACAAGTCCTTCCTTTGGCCTTTAGGACTTGCAAATACAGTTGTGTGGCATCCCAGCCAAAAAGGGGATAACTTTAACCTCGCCTATTCTGGACTGAGCATTCATGCATTGTTGATGCTGTGCTCCGGGATGCAGGAACCGGAGTCCCATCAGGACCCTGCCCCTTTTCCATAGTCTGGGTTT
Source organism: Pseudochirops cupreus (assembly GCA_028627135.1). Taxonomy (NCBI): domain Eukaryota; kingdom Metazoa; phylum Chordata; class Mammalia; order Diprotodontia; family Pseudocheiridae; genus Pseudochirops; species Pseudochirops cupreus. The sequence goes on along the minus strand of JAQQSU010000317.1, from coordinate 6,893 downwards.
GCCCAGTTACGCTTTACAAGATGTCTTGGTTTTTGATACATGCATAGCTAATAGTTCCAGTTGGGCCTCACAACCTTGCTTGGTCCTGGTGGTATCTACCATCATGCAATCACTTTTCGTAAAATGGCTGCAACTGTAAGAACTCTTGTCCGATATATTTGCAACTCTTACGCTCCCATCATGAACACACACACATGCCCATGTGCATACACACGCACATACAGAGTCTATTAATGCTCAGTTGCAAGAATTGAATGTGAAGGTGGCTTAGGTCACTTTGGAGTGGAAGGAGTGGTGGGGTGGTGGTGGTGGTGGTGGTGGTGGTGGTGGTGGTGGTGGTAAGGGTCTGATGTGGAAAATAAAATGCCTTCAAGTGTACTAATTTATTAATAAATATTAGGTGTTTGTTACTTGACTTGTTTGGGTGTGTTAATCCTTAATCCTAACAATTGGAACTTTCTAGCCTTGGGAGGTAGTAGTGGTCTCCCCATTCTGGCAGCTAGGTGACACAGCGGAGAGAGTCCTGAACCTCGAGTGAGAAGGACCTGAGTTCAAATGCAGCTGCAGATACTTGATAGCTATATCACCCTGGGAAAGTCACTTAACCTCTGTCTGCCTTGGTTTCCTTAATTGTAAAATGGAGATCATAATAACACCTACCTCTCAGGGCTAATATGAGGGTCCAATGATATAATATTTGTAAAGTGCTTAGCACAGTGCCTGACATATAGTAGGCTCTCAATAAATGCTTATTCCCTTTTTTCTATTCACTAGAGGTCTAAAAGCAAAGGCCGAATAGCCATTGTGTTTGGGTGATGTCACATAAGAATAGTTTCTGAGTATTTTCAGAACTCCCACTGTCCTTGAAGTTGCTTCAGAGGATTATGTTTAGGAAAAAAAAGGAAATAGGCTCTTGAGAAATGTTGGCAAAACGAAGTACTTGTGCTTGAGTTATCAATATCTGCAAATCCTGCTCTTGGAGAAAAATTGGCTTTTTATGTATCACTGGATGCAGTGTGGTGCATTGAAATTGGTCCTGGATTTGAAGTCAGAGAGCTTATTTATGGCACATAGTAGGCACTTTAATTTGATAGACTTGGGTTCAACCCCAACTTTGCTACTTATTGTTAGTCTAATGTTGGGTAAGTTACTTAAACCCACTGTGCCTCAGTTTCCTCACCTGTAAATTGAGGGAGTTGGGCCAAATGATACCTAAGATCCCTTCCAGCAGTAGACTGATGATTGTTAGTGATGAACTTAGACTATACCACTCGTGCACATTTTTGGAAACCCATATGCATAAGACTGAAAGCATCTAGCAGGAAAGAAACTCAGTGCATACAGCAGGAGCATTCACAAGCTCCCTAGGAATAATGCAGCTAGTCCCTTAAGTACCTGGTTTGGAAATCTTCAGAGTAACCAGATGTTTGCTTAACCTTTAAAGCCCTTCAGTCTCTGAGAGATGTCACGAAGCTAAGGAAAGGCCTGGGAAAGGTTGAAGGGAGAGAAAGGAGTATTTTGGTTTGTCTGGTCTGTTTTTTACACACTCTCACTTGGTGACCTCATCACTTCCTAGGGGTTTAGTCATTTTTATGATCATGACTGTCAGATCTATATATATCCAGCCAAAGACTCAATACTACACTCCAGTCCAACATTGCCTATTGGATATTGTGAATTATGTCCTGTAGACATCTCCAACTTGGCATCTAAAATTGAACTCATTATCTTTTGTGTCCAAACATATCCCTTTTCTAAACTCCCCTATGTCAAAGACACCACCAGACACACCAGATACCACCAACATAATTTATATCTTCACTATGATGGCATTCTCAACTCCTCATTCACCTAATACATCCAATAAATTGCCAAATCTTGATTTTCCTTCAGAACATATCTTGTGTCCATCACTTTATTTGTACCAACGTTCCTAGTTCAGGTCATTACCTCTTACCTGTCCTGTTGTAATGGCCTAAGTGAACTCCTTGCCTCAAGACTTTCCCTTTTCCAGTTTAAACTCCACATAGCTGGCAAAGTGATTTTCCTAAAGCATGGGTCTGACCATGTCACTTCACACCTCACTCAATTCCCGTGACTCCCTCTAACCTCTAGGATTAAGTATGAACTTTGGCTCTTAAAACTCTTCACAATCTGCTCCCAAACTACCTTTCCAGCTTTATTACATATAACTTGCCTCCACATACTTTACAGCCTAGCCAAACTGGACTCCGTGACCCATGACCTCTGTCTCCTGTCTCTGTGCCTTTGCATTGGTTGTTCCCCATGGCTGAAATGTACTCCCTCTCCACCTTTTCCTCCTAGAATTCCTGATTTCCTTCAAAACCCAGATCAAATCCCACCTTCTGCATGAAGCCTTTCCTGATTTCTCCCAGCTGAGAGTGCCTTCCCCATCAAGGTTACCTTGTATTTGTTTCATATGTACTTTATATATATGCATGCTGTTTCCTCCATTAGAATGTAAGCTTCTTTGAAGGCAGGGTCTTCTATTTTTGTCATTGTATCTTCAGTGCCTAGCACAGTAGCTGGCATACACTAGGCACTTAATAAATGCTTGTTGATTGATTCATTGATTGAAATTAGTGGAGTGCTTCTCCCACTCCTGGGAGATTCTGTGATTGAAGGCCTCCATGCAGAAATGGTTTAAAAGCTTTTGTAGGAGATATTCCTGGAGTTGATTTATCAGGACTTTGCTCAGGAATGAAGAAGATGAGGGTGGTGCAACAAGTGAAATATTCTGTCATGTGCTCCTTTGTACCAAAAGAACTGACCTCAGAGCTCTATTAGCCAATGTCTCAGCACTTCTGAATTCCTCTTTCAGATGGGAAAGAAAAAGGAAATGAAATGCCCCTCTCTGAACACTTCGGAGGTTCAACACGTGATTGAAGGGCAGGCTCAAGGCTCTTGATAGTCTCATTTCTTTCTATATTTATTCTTGGTCCCTAAAATTGAATTACTTTTTGTTTTTGTGCTTAATTGTAAGAGGCACAGATCAGTTAGGTGAAAGGAATTTTCCACAGAGGAAAGGCAAGACTTAAACATGGAGAACAATTTCTCAGAGGGGCTTAGTTTTGGCACGTGATTATGTGGGAATAGGAGGATGAGGTGGTGGTACATTTAAGTAGCATTTGCAGCAAAGGGAAGGAGGCCTAAGTTTATTTATGCCTTTATGTTTTATGACTTAAAAAAAAATCAATGATCTATATAAGTCAAAGGCTCATCAAATTTACAGGTGAAAGAAAGCTGGGGGGGGGGGGGGGAGGTGTCCTGACGATATTTCCTGAAGAATTGGCTCCAAATGTAGTAAGATTACATTTAATAGGGATAAATGTAAATTCTTCCTCTTGGGCTAAAATTTATCTTCATAAATACAAAATGGAGAAGGGGAACATGGTAGTAGTTCATCAGAAAAAGACCTGGAGCATTTGGTGGATTACAAACTCAATATAAGTCAGTGGTGTGATATGACTGCAAAAAAAATCTGATGCAAACTTAAGTCACCTTAAGAGGAATAATAATGTCCAGAGATGATAGTGCCACTGTGTTCTACCTTGGTCAGGTTACATCTGGAGTAGTGTTCAGGATTATATTCTACGTTCTAGGAAGGATATTGATAAGTTGGAACATGGCCAGGTTGGTGAAGGGCCTTGAGATGATGCCAGATGAGATTATTTGAAAGAACTGGGGTGATTAGAAAACATTTTGGGGAAGGGAGAGTGAGGAGAGACATGTTTATCTTAAAGCATCTGAAAAGCTGTCATGTAGAAGATAGATTTGATTTGATCTGTTTGCGCTCAGGGGACATGACTAAGATAAGTATTAGATTGCAGTTAGGCATATTTCAGGCCCAGAAAAACAAAACAAAACAAAAACTTACTAAAAATTAGACCTATCCAAAAGTGAAATAGGTTGCCCTAGGAAATAGTGGGTCCCCCCTCAGTACAGGTCTAGAAGTAAAGACTAGATATATTAGAGATGAGATTCTTCACATGCAAATTGGACTACGTGACCTTAGAAATCCCTTCAAACCCAATTTATTGAATCACAATAAATATCATGCTTGTCAAATTTGACAAATCTAGGACCTGGGAGAGACAGCTAAAACAATGGAAGATAGGGTCAGGACCAAGAAAAAAAAATGATACCGTTTTGAACAATGTACTATGAGAAATAATGGAAATCTAAATACATGATCAGCATGAAGGTAGAGTGGTTTCCTGCAAACCTCTTCAACCAAAAACCTCAAAAGAAGGAAATGTGAGCCAAATATAGAGAAATTAAAGCTGACTCAGTCTGACTCCACTTGACTTTAAGAAACAATTATAGAAAATACTGATTCTGCTGAGCCCCCTAAAGGAAAGAGAGTGCAACTATGGGAAGCAGGATGGAAGGTATGGCAATGCAGAGTTAGATACAGGGGAAGGGTCTTACATGCCTGCAAGAAGGGAGACTAAGAAACTAGTTGGGATCAGTCCTTTGCCTAGAAAGTTTGCTCTGGACAGGAAACTAGGTGCCTACACATGTCTCAGTCTCCAGCCTCAGACTCTGTGCCCTGGGGAGGGAAGGGGGATACAAGTCACTTCATTAAAAACAGAAAGAGGTGACAAAAAGAATCAGAAATGAAATAATGAGAATAAAAGGGCTAAAGTACAAAATGTACAAGAAAGTCCAGTTATAAACTTAGCTAACGAGCAGATAAAGAGAATGAGACTCATTTCAAAGGCAAAATAAATAGAAAAGATTTTTAAAAGACCATAATATATTGAACTGTGAAAGAAAATGAAATAAAAGTCTCCAATGACAAAGATAATTCCATGTACCTCCCAAATGATCTACAAAGATCGTGGAACAATAACAAGAAAGTGTAGGAATATTTCAAAATAAAAATAAAACTTTAACAAGAAGATACTAAGATAGAAATTATTTTGGAAACCAGGACTCTTAAAGTAGAATTCACAAATTTAGAACATGCAATGGAGAATCTAAAGGACAGGCTCTGAAAAAATTATTTGCAATTTAGAATTAAAAAATACAAAAGTGGAAGAAAATTTGGCAGAAATGAAACAAAAAACTTTGAAAGATGTATGAATTCAATAGAAGCCAAAGTAATTAATCTTGAAGATAAAATGCACAGGGCTAACTGAAGAATGACAGGTTTCCCAGACAGGTCCCAGAAGAACACAATAAATGTAAAACAAAACCTGAATACTATATTTTGGGAAAGAGTAGAAGAAACCCTCTAAAACCTTTTGAGTACAGACAATAGTATAAATGATTGAATACCCAGATTGTTGCCAGAATAAAATCCTATGCGTGAAAGTAGTGGTTCAGTCTCAAAATTTAAATACTAAGCAAAATTTTCAAGTGATGAATATTATAACATTACTATTTGCACAGGTTTTCAGTTGTGAATGAACATCAATATAAATCACCCAGGAGGCAGCATTATGTAGTGAAAAGAGTCCTGGATTTCAAGTTAGGGAACCTGCATTTGAATGACAGTTCCAGTATTTACTATGTGTGTGACTTTGGGAAAGTCCCTTAACCTCTTTGTTCCTCATCTTTAAAATGAAGGGATTGGGTTAGATGGATTCTACAATCACCTTTTGCTCTAAATCTATGATCCAATGGATTACTTCAAAGACATAAGAAATCTGAGGAAAGAATGGAATATAATCTTTCAAAAAGCAAAGGAATTCAAATTGCAACCCAAAATAACATACCCTGTAAAGTCAAGGTTAATCATCAATCAAAAAAAGTACCATTAACATCTGAGACATTAATATAAAAACAGTGATCACATACATACACACACAGAGTTGGGCAGAACATTCAACTTACCATCACTCCAAACCAGAAAGGTAAATAAATACAACAATCAGGAAATGACCAAGCAATGAAATTGATTCTCTATGTTGACATAGACTATTGTTTAAAAAAATTTTTTTTATTAAAGGGTAAAAGAAAGAACAAAGAAAGATCATCAGTGGGCAAAGAAAGATTTAAGGAGATCTTGAAGAATAATCAGAAGCAAGGAAGTAGAAAGAGCTAAATTAATATTTCTCAAATTAAATCTCATCCTTCCCTATAAATGAATTACTACATTTTATAAAGGGGATAACATAAAGGGGATTTGACTGAGTGGGTAGAAGAAAGGCAATAATGGATGCTAGCAACCCCAAAATGCAAGGGTACAGAGTGGGTCTGCCTTGAAAGGATTCAACCACTCAAGCCTTATTTCAGTCAAAGTAGCAAGTTTATTAGGACACTGGGTGAGACAAGATTCCTGGTGAGTCTACCATATTTGTGACAGCAAGACATCATGGCCAGATTCTAAGGATCTGTGCAATTTAATGGGAATAAGGTTTATATTTTTATATAGAAAGACTGTGGGAAGATCTGGATGGGATCTAGGAGTAGAAAGTAGCCTGAGGTGGTCCAGAGGTAACAGAGAAAAGGGCCTGGATGGGATTAAAAAGTATCAAGTAAGCTAAATTAATCAAGGTGTCCTGGAATGGGCCAGATGCCTTGGGTGGAGGCACCAGTGATCTGAACTACTGAAATGTATGGCAATATTCAGGGACTGGGTTACTTTCAAAGACATGGTCTTTTCCTTTTAGGTGTTCAGATCCCATCCCCATCAGAAATATAAAAGAGACTAAAAATGCACCTCTACCTAATACAGATATGAGCAGAGAAGAGATAGTACTTTTTTAGTTTCTCAATGAGTGGAAGGATGAGCAACTATGGGAGAACAGCATTTAAAAAAATGGAGACCATGGAATTTGATATTCTGGAGAACAAGGGATCTAGGATTAAAACCAAGAATCACCTACCCAGCAAAATTGAGTATAATGTTCCAGGAGAAAATA
>JAQQSU010003169.1:0-14445 GCA_028627135.1 Pseudochirops cupreus | reverse complement strand
GTTGACTCTCTTTTCATGATTTTCTTGCGTCATTCTTATTTCTCTTCCCAATTTTTCCTCCACTTCTCTCATTTGGTTTTCAAAATCCTTCTTAAGCTGATCTGTAGCTTTTAGGTAATCTTCATGTTTCTTGGAAGCTTTTGGTGCAGGAGTTCTGACTGTGTTGTCTTCTTCCCATTCCCTGCTTTGATCCTTCTTTTCCCCAAAGAAGGAATCTAGAGTTTGGTTGCTGTTCTTACTTTGCTTCCTATGCTTGTTCATGGTTGGCCAGTCACTGATTTTTTTAGCTCTGTGGAACTTTGCTTCCAGAGGGGAAAGCTCTGTCCCAAATCGCTGGGGTTTTCCCAGCTGCTGGCGCTTTTAGAAGGCTGCTGCAGCCCCACCAGCTCTGGCTCACTGAAAATGCATCCCAGGATCACCACCCAAGACCACAATCCGGATCCAGGCTGCTCAACACAAGAGCACTTGGCCTCTGAACAATTGCTTGGCCCCCCTGCAGTCTGCAGGCCAGGAGCTCTGAAGCAGCAAGGTGGAGGCGGCAGCAGGGCCTCTGCTTCTGCTGCTTCCTTGCCCTGGAGGCAGTTTGGCTGGACCTGCTTATCTCTCCCAATTTTAGCCAGAGTTCCACTGACCTTTCACTTAGTCCTTTTTTTCTTATGGCTTGATAATTCTGGATACTGCCACAGCTGCCGCAGATCTGTTCTCCTGAAGCTCCAGTTGTGGCTCGGCTCATCAGGCCGCCCCCAGGGCCAAGTGGCTGTTTCAGGCTGGGCTGGTTTCGGCTCTCAGCACTGAGGTGGTCTCTCCTAGCCGAGCTGCCTTCAGTGGAAAGTATATTTGTGTGCATTTTGGAGCTCTAGAATTTGTTTAGAGTCATATTTTATGGGTATTTTGAGGTGGCTATGTGGGAGCTGCAGTACTTTGCTGCTCCTACGCCACCATCTTGGCTCCGCCCCAATATGCATGATCTTTTAAAGGTGATTACAAAGCTAGTTAGGGTTCTCCTGATTCCACATCCAATACTCTTTTGCAGTATATTATTCTAAAAGCCCACTGGGCAAGATCTAGAGGAGCAGGTTACTGATATTTTATACTTTTTTGTTGCTTCTTTTCCATGAGAGTCCAGGCACCCTAAGACACAACTAATTGCTTTACCCTTTGGGAGGAATGAACAAGTCTACCTTTCCATTTTTGGAACTCAATTTGGCACTGATCTCTCATACCAGGTATACTTTCTAGAAGAATACTTATCATCATTCATTAGTGCATTTACAGAGTGCCCGCTCCCCAGAAGGCCCTGCACTAAGAAGTATTCCTTAGGAAAGCTGGAGGTCTAAAGTGCTTTTTGAACTTAAAGGGTTCTACTATCACAGTCTAGCTCCTTCTTAGGGTCATATGGATCTGGGGAAGAGGTCTTACTCTCAGCTTCTTCATGGAAAAAGTTGAAAAGCTGGTGTTTGGATAATTCCTTGGGGAACGTCATCATCATCAATGGCCTTCTTTTCTCCATCTACTTTTCGCACATGGAGGCAGGGTGAAGCAAAGGCACCACTGGTTCTAGTAGTCTACACTTGTTTCCATTCAGTTAGTAGCATGGATCTTTTGCGACCTCAGGGTATAATCTCACTAGAACCAAAACATTTTTATAAACAGTAGAGTCTATAGAGGAACACCATTGCCCTCAGGATTTGTAGACACCCACGTTATTTTTCCAACATGTTGCACTGACTCAGAACCCCTCCCTCATTTTTTTCTTTCTGCAATGAGCTAATTTTCTCTCTAATTTTTAAAAACCCAAATATAAGGGAAATCTCATTTTCTCTGTTCTGACTCATTTACAATTAAATACACTTGTACCCATCTGTGTCTGTATACATCTGCATACATTTGCTGTATCACATCACCCTTTATATTTGAGGCTGCTGCTGCTGCTGCTGCTTGTTATTTTTGTTTAGCAGAGTTGAGCTGGCTACAAAGATCAACAAGAGACCCCGTCACTGCCATAGGTATTTGTATAGTCCAAGCTTTGGTGGAAGTAGCTCGGGGGCATCTGGGTGGCAGGTACTTTCTTTAGTTACATATCTCAAAGGCACCAATAACTGCTCTAAGAGTTGTTCTCTCTGTTCTTCTCCTCTTTGAAATGGGGCAACGTCCATAATGTTGCTCAATGGCAAATGGGATAGAATGTGTAGGGGGGTTTATCACGGCAAATGTGTTACACAAGTGTTGCCGCCATTTCAGTTACATCCCCTCATTCTCAAGGAGGAGTGTGGAGCTGTCTCTGCTCTTCAGAGGGGATGTGGTGGCGTGTGTGGGCGCCTGCCTCACCTACGTGCCTAAAAATATCACGTCACTGTTTCCTGCCACATTTTTTAAAAAATGAAGTTACGTTGAAAAGATATTCAGATTTAATGAGATGGTGGAGCTTGTCAGCACATTTAAGACTTTTTTACATCATTCCATTGAATAATTTCGCATATATACATACATAGGTACACAGCCAACAAGAATTATGGTGACTCAAAAAGTGAAATGTCTACTATTGCCAATTAAGAAAGTTAATAAAATTGAAATGTTAATTGAAACACACTAGTTTCATATTGATAGATGATATTTTCTGGGAAACTATAATTGGACAGCAGAGTCTTGCTGTCAGACAGGATTCAAATCTACTCTTGTGAAAAGACACAGGTACCCTGTGTATTGGTCCAACCATTCTAAAAAGCAATTAGGAGTTAAGCTTGAAAAAAGTAACTAAAATGTCTCCCATGACCTTTGACCCAGACACCTGATGGGTATAGATGGATAGACAGAGACAGACAGACAGATAGATATCCCAAGGAGATCAAAGACAGAAAGCCCCCATAGATATCAAAATATTGGTAACAGAGCTTCTTGTGGTAGTGAAGAACTGGAAATAGAGTTGATTCCCATCAAGTGGGGAATGGCTAAACCAGTTGTGGTACTTAAATATAATGAGATATTACTGTGTTATAAGAAATTACAAATATGAAAAATGAGAGAAACGAGAAAAGACTTATGTGACAGAATGCCATAAAAAGAACCACACAGTACAGATCAATAAAACAAACCTGAATGCTACGCAAGTTTCTCTTATAAAGGTTCATTTCTATATAAGAAACTAATTGAATCTTATTTTTTTAAAAGAGCCATTTTTTCAATAGATAAGCAGTCACAGGATATGAATAGCCAGTTCTCAAGAGAAGAAACTCAGAATATCTAGAACCATGTGAAAAAATGCTCCAAATTACTAATGATTAGAGAAATGCAAATTAAAGCACCTCTGAAGTTGTACTATATATGCCCATTAGATTGGCAAAGTTCACATACAAAAAAGAAAATGACAAATGCTGGAGGGGCTGTGGGAAAATAGGCACATTGCTGTATTGTTGGTGGAGCAGTGAATTGGCATAGTCATTCTGCAGAGTTATTTGGATCTATATCCAAAAGGTTTCTAAACTGTAAATATCCTTTGACCCAGTAATACCACTACTAGGCCTAGATTACAAAGAGATCAAAAATAGAGGAAAAGAAATATCTGTATCAATATCTCTATCTATCTATCCATATCTAGCTAGCTGGCTCAGCTTTTTTTGTGGTATCAAAGAAATGGAAACTCAGGGGGTAGCCATCAAATAAGGAATGGCTTAACAGATTATGGCATATAAACATGCAATAGAATATTATTTTGTTGTAAAAAATGATGAAAGAGATGGTTTTGGAGAAACTTGGACTCATATAAACTGACTGCAGAGTGAAGTAAGCAGAACCAGAACAATTTTTAATGTTACAACTTTGAAAAATGAATAATTTGGAAAAGCTTAAGAAGTCAAGTCATCATAATGACCAATTATTATTCCAGACAACTAATGATAAAGAATATTACCTACTTTATAAAAGAAATGATGGACTAAATACGCAGAATGAGACACATTTTTAGACATAGTCACTATGGGATTTTGTTTTGCTTGAGTATACATATTTGCTACAAAACTTTTTTTTCTCATTTTTTCTTCTGTGTGTGCATGTGTGTCTATGCATGTGTGTGTGTGTGTGTGTGTGTATGTGCATGTGTATAAGATAGAGGGAGAAAAAAATAAATGCTTGATAATTAAAAAAAATTTTAAACTAGTGTTATAAATTACAATGACCAAGCTTGACCTAGGAAAAGAACTGAGGAACCACATCTCCCACCTTGGGGGTAGGATGGGAGGGAGAAACTATGGATGTGGAATATTCAATATACTACCAGATGTACTCAGTAAATTGGTTGGTTTTACTGAGTTGCTTTTCTTGCTCTCTCATTTTAAATCTATGTTTAAAAGGATGGCTGCCTGAATAGAGGGAAGGATGTATTTGGATATTAATATGATATAAAAAAATCATTATACCTTTTTAAAAAAGAAAAGGTATAGCTCCAGATTCTTTTTTTTTTAATTGAATTGTCTCTTTCCTAAGTCAGCAAAAATCTACTTTCTTTCCCTCCCACTGTTCCCTATTTGGAAAAAAAAGAAAACTAAACCCTTGTTATAAACTTGTATAGTTAAGCAAATTCCCACAATGGCCATGTTCCCCCCCCCACACACACACACACCCTGCCCCAAAAAAAATCTGATTCTGCACTTTGTGTTTTTCTTCTCTCTATAAAGAAGTGGTTAGCATGTTTCATCATCAGTCCTCTGGAATCATAGTTGGTCATTACTCTGATTAGGTTTCCAAAGTCTTTCAAAGTTGTCTTTATTGTTGTTATTGTAGAAATTGTTCTGCTTCTTCTCACTTCACTTTGCAACAGTTCATATAAGTTTTCCCTGGTTTCTCTGAAACCATTTTTTAAAAATTATTTTTTACAGCACAATAATATTTCACCACATTTCTATACCACAACTTGTTCATCCATTTTCTAACTGATAGGCACCCCCTTAGTTTCCAATTCTTTGTCCCCTCAAAAAGAGCCATAGATAATTTTTGTACATCCTTAAGAGTTTTTTCCCCCAGCTTAGAATTAATCCCTCCCTTAATCTATTCTTCCTCTAATTCCTTCTTCTCCCCTTTCCCTCCTATTTTCTTGTTTAATGAGATGTATTTTTATACTAACTGTGTATGTGTAGACTTCCCTTCTTTGACCAGTTCAGATGACAGTGAGGTTCAACTGTCTCTCTCTCTCCCCCTATCCCTTACTCTGATTAGTCTTCTGTTCTGATAATGTGAGATAATTTTCCCCAACCTTCCTTTACCTTTCTTCCCCCAGCATATTCCTCTTCTCCCTCTCTTTCCATTCTTCTTTTAAGACATAACAGGACCACTCCTGGGCCTTCTGTCTAATTAGACTCCCTCTATGACTCCTTTTGATGGATTCCGAGGAGACACATGTATCATCTTCCCAAATTTGAATTTAAGAAGCTTATCCTTATTTAGTTTCACAATTTTTTGTTCACGTTTACCTTTTTAAGTTTCTCTTGACTCCTATGTATGCACTAAAATTTCTACACAGCTCTGATCTTTTCACCAGAAATGCTTGGAAGTCCTCCATTTAATTAAAAACCCATTTCTTCCCTATAGGATTATACTCAGTTTTTCTGGGTAAATTATTCTTGGCTGTAATCTTATATCCTTTGCCTCCTGGAATATTGGATTCAAAGCTCTCCACTCTTTTATAGAAGAAGCTGCTAAATCTTGTGTGATTTTGACTGTGGATCCTCAGTATTTGAATTTCTTTATGGTTGCTTATAGTATTGCAGTTTGACCTGGAAGCTGTAGATTTTGGTCATAATTTGGGAGTTTTTGTTTGGGGATTTCTTTTGGGAGGTAACTGGTGAATTCTTTTTATTTCCATTTTTCCCCCTGCTTCTAAGAGATCTGGACAATTTTCTTTTAAGATGTCTTGAAATAAAATATCTCAGCCCTTTTTTTGTTGTTGTTCATGGTGTTGAGGTAGTCCAGCGCTTCTAAAAATTTTTTTCCCTCACTCTATTTTCCAGGTCACTTGTATTTGCTATGAAATACCTTATTTTATTCTATTTTTTCCAGGTTTTTGACGTTGTATTAACATTTTTTATCTTATGGAATCATTAGCTTCTATTTAGTAGGTTCTAATTTTTAGGAATTTTGTTGCTTGGAAAGGGTTTTGTACGTCTTGTGCCACACTGTTAATTCCTTTTCCAATTCTTTTTTCCACAGTTCTCATTTCTTTTTTTTTAATTTTATTTTAGTTTGCATCATTAATTTCCACAAGATTTTGAGTTACATATTTTCTCCCCATCTTTCCCCTACCCACCACCCCACAGTTCTCATTTCTTTTCCAATTTTTTTCTCTAGTATTTTCATTTCATTAGTATGAACATTTTAAAACTTTTTTTTAAACTTTTACTTTGCTTCATCAAGGAATTCTAATTGAATTTGTGCCCAATTTTTGTTTTCCTTTGAGGCTTTGTAGATATTTTAGAGTCGTTCTCTCCTTCTGGGTTTGTCTTGACTGTGTCTGTCACCAAAATAGCTTTTGATGGTGGAATACTTTTTGTTTCATTCTTCTAGCCTACTTCCTAACTTTGGACTCTGTGTTAGGGCCAGGCTCTATGCACTTCTGAAGACAAGGTCTGGACTGGTCCTAATGCTGTTTTCTTGGGCTATTGGCTATTGTTTTATTCCAGGATCTCAGGGTCATCTCAGACTAGGGACCTCTAAGCTTTCAGCATGCCCAAAGTAATCAGATCCAGGCAAAGTCTGATCACTGTGCATCTTGCTCTGAGCCCTGCAAGTTCTTGATATGGGTTTGAGCCTGTGGACTTGCCACATTTGAAGTTCCAGTAGATTGCTGCTGGACTCAACTACTATCAGTCATCTGGAAGGCTCTGTTGGTTCAGAGAGACAGAACTGCTAGCTCTTCTTTCAGGGGATTCCTACTCTGGTTATTCTACTTCAGCCTTCAATATGAACTAGAGGACATAAATGAGACCCTGCTCAGCTCCTGGAATCAGAGCCACACAATTGGACTCATACCTTGCTTGCTACACAGACTACGGCCTACAACTGCTCAGGAATGGTTCAACAGGTTCCCTCTTCAGTCTTTCCTGAGTCTGTGACTCAGAGCAGGGTAGTGAGTGATAGAATCACCAACTGACACATGTTCCTCTGCTTTGCATAAGTTTTGTCCCCTCTATGCTAAATCTAGGACTTTCTCTTGCCCTGCTAAATAGCTTCTCCCTGTGTTGAAATCCTGGCCAACCTCCATCCCTAGTGCCTGCAGACCTCTCTCTCTGCCTGCCTATGCTTCCATCTGGGCTGGAAAAAAAATGACTCATTGTGATTTTTTTCTTGGATTTCCTGATCTGCATTTGGTCTGATGTATTTTCTCGATTTGTTTGGAGCTCTTTTGGGGGGGAAGGGAGCTTGCTGTACCTCTTAGTGCTCCTCTGCCATGTGGCCCCTCCTCTACCAGATTCATTCTTGAAAATTTGCAGCAGAACCCCAGATTTCATGAAATATAGTTCTACTTTTGCCATAGATTGGCTATATTGTCCTAGATAAGGCACTGAACCTCTCAGAGCCCTCAAGCAATTCCCTAAGATTGTAAATTGCAGAACAGTTGCTCATCTGCATTGGTAAAATAAATTTTCTCACTGTAAGTTTGATATACTATTGAAAATCACAGGTCTAATTAAAAAAATAGTTGAACAGACTAGAAGATATGTCATTATATTGTGTCACATGTACCCAATGTGTCTTCCTCTTATCTGGGAAACAATCCAGTGTTAGCGTCTGCTAGCTGAGACATCTTTAGGGTAAGAAACACTGCTACCATCCCTAACCAATTCTGCTTGACTAACTTCTTTATATTTAACCTTGTCCTAGACTTATACAGGGCAGCTAAGTGGCACAGTGGATGTAGTACTGGTCCTAGAGGCAGGAAGACTCATCGTTCTGAGCTCAAATCTGGCCCCAGACACTTACTAGTCATGTGACCCTGGGCAAGTTACTTATGCTTGTTTTCCTCAGTTTCCTCATCTGTAAAATAATCTGGAAAAGGAAATGGCAAGACCACACCAGTATCTTTGCCAAGAAAATCCCAAATGGGGTCACAAAGAGTCAGAACACAACTGAAAAACTACTGAACAACTCAAAGCAATCCAGTTTAATAAACCCTACCGTAGACAAAATGCTAGAGATACAGGGCAGAAAAGAAGGTTTATATTCTACTAAGACTATAGGGATTCTTAACCTGGGGTTTTGTGGAATTAAAAAAAAAATTTTTTTTGATAATGCTATTTCAGTATAATTGGCTACCTTTGTAATGTAATATATTTTATTAAAAACATTATCCTGAGAAGGGATCCAAAGACTGCCAAAGGGTCCTGTGACATAAAAAGGGTTTAGATACCCTATAATAAAGGGATGACACAGAAAGAAAAAGGGTAGCTGGGTGACTCAGTGGTTAGAATGCTGGGCATGAAATCAGGAAGACTCATTTGTGAGTTCAAATCTGGCCTCAGATACTAACTAGCTGTATGACCCTGGGCAAGTCATTTAACCCTATTTGCCCCAGTTCCTCTCATCTATAAAAAAGTTAGCCAACATTATATAATGATCAACTTTGATTGACTTAGCTCTTCTCAACAGTACAATGATCCAAGACAAAAGACTCATGATGGGAAAATGCAATTCACATCCAGAGAAAGAACTATGGAGTCTGAACACAGATCAAAACATACTATTTTCACTTTTTTGTTGTTTTTCATGGGTTTTCCCTTTTGTTCTGTTTCTTCTTTCACAACATGATTAATGTGGAAATATGTATAACATAATTGCATGTGTATAACTTCTATATGGAGGGGGAGGGAGAAAAATTTGCAACACAAAATCTTATAAAAAATGAATGTTGAAAACCTTTTTTAAAAAATGAGCTAAAGAAGGAAATGGCAAACCACTCCAGTATCTTTGCCAAGAAAACCCCAATGGGGTCATTAAGTCAGATACAACTGAAAAAATGACTGAACATCAACAACAGGAAAAAAAGGCAAGAAAGAAAAGAAGGAAGAATGGATGGACGGAAGGAAGGAAGGAAGGGAAGAAGGAAGAGAGGGAGGGAGAGAAAGAAGGAAGAAAAGAAGGAAGGAAGGAAGGAAGGGAGGAAGGAAGGAAGGAAGAAAGGAAGGAAAAAAGGAAGGAAGGAAAGAGGGAAGAAAGGAAAGAAGGGAGAGGAAGGAAGGAAGGAAGGTAGGTAAGAAGGAAAGAGGGAAGAAAGGAAGGTAGGAAGGAAGGAAGGGAAGAAGGAAGAGAAGAAGGAAGAGAGGGAGGGAGAGAAGGAAGGAAGGGAGAAAAGGAAGAAGGAAGGAAGAAAAAGAAACAAAGTTTACAGAGTAATAAGTATAAATTTCAAGAGGGAGAGAAGACTAACAAATAGGATAATCAGGAAAAGCCTAGTGGGGGAGGGGAACCTTGTACTGTGTTTTGAAAAATGCTAAGGATTCTAGGAGTTGAAAGTGAGGAGGAAGAGCATTCCAGGCATAACAGATCCCTCGTTTAAAGGCACGTAGGCAGGAGATGAAGTGTCCTGTATGAAGAACATCTAGCAGTTTGACTGAAACAGAAAGTTCATAAAGGGTAGTAATGTGAAATAAGATCAGAAAGACATAGGGGATCCATGTTGTGAAGGACTTTAAGTGCCTGATTAAGAATTTTTTTATTTTATCTTAGAGGCAATAGGTAGCCACTGAATGTTGTTAAGAGGGGAGTAATGTAGTCAGACCTATTGTTTTAGAAATATTAGTTTGACAACTGCATAGCGTGGAGTGAAGATGGAAGAAGCTAGATCATAGTGCTGTTTGTCCTTTGTTCTTGAAGAGGACCATGACATCAGGTCGGTGATGCCATGACATACAAGTGAATTGAATTTCAGTGAGGGAAGAAACTAGAAGCAGAAGAGGAAGCCCTTCCAATAATCTAGGCAAGAGATGGGTTAACGGCTCTTTAAATCTTGATTATTGCGTTATTATTTTAGATCATTTCCAAACTCTTTACAATAAAGAAGGGTCTTTGAGCTCCATTTGTACAGTATTTGTTTGTCCCAAGTGGCCAGAATTAGATATTTGTGTAATTTTCCTATATTCCAAGTGTAAGTTCTAGCTAGGATATTTTCTTTCTCCTACTGATGTCACCTTTCTATCTCCCACCCTTGGCTTGAATTAATGAGAACCCTTCCTAACACTGCAATACAAATTACTGTGAATTCTCTCTGCTGGGGTTTCTCAGGACCAAATTTTGCTATTTTGGTCCCCTTAGCATCATAGTCAGTGGGAGCCTGTGATAACCCTCAGCTTGTCTCCCTTTAGAGAAGTGGGTTGCTGAGGGACATTGCCCACTCCTCGGCATGGAGGCTGGCTTGTTTGAAATAGTTCAAGGTGAGAGCAATACTGCTGAGTGCATGGGGTGGGGGTGGGGGGTGGGCATGGACTCACATTAAGAAATTAATGAGAAAGAACAAATTATTGAAATCTAAGCTGAATTTGTACCGTACATGTCAGGGCCAGCCAGGCAAGAGTGACTAGATTCCCTGGTGTGGTCCACCCTGAAGGCATTAATAGTTTGGTGCTTAACTGAATAAGTCAGAAGCCCTCAAAATTCATGACCCTTGCAACACCTCCCCAGCTTGGGCCTGTAGAAAATTTGTTAAGGAGGAAAAGAAGTAATGAGCAGTTAGTAACCTGGCTCTCACTCAGCTCAGTGGCATAAATTATCCTAAAAGACTCACCAAAAGGGATTTCATTGAGGGCATGAACCTCATTTAGGGAGCTCTGCTTGACTAAGTAGTGCTCAATACATTGGAGGGGATTTGGCAAATATTAATAAATGATGATGATGATGGTGGTGGCAGTCTTCTGTGATCATTAGGAGAAGAGGGCAATGCCAAACTCATAGGCAGCTTCCTTGAGGAGCAATTAATTTCGATTGGTTCTCCCTGTGCCATGATTAAATGAATAAAGCTGCTGGGCTGGCAAGGACTGATGGAAGGATCCAGAATACAGGAATGATTTTACCTTCCCTGACTGGGCTGTGGCTTTATGGAATAATAGAATGTTAGAGGTAGAAGGGACACTAAGAGATTATTCTGTCAAGTCCCTTGCCTCTAGCCAAGACTGAATCAAAATCCACAGAGACAAAGAAAAAACAAAAGCTGCCCAGGCCTCCACTGTAACCTTTGCTGTCCTCAGCATGTCCAAGGGTAAAATGGAGGTATAAAAGTTCCAGGCAGAAATATCTTTCAGCCCTCTCCCAATATATATATTTTCAGATTTCTAGGGTTTGACTTTTTTTTTTAGACTGTTGTCAGGCAACAGAAGCAATGAACGGAGACAGATGACTCATTCGCCAATAGTTCTGAGCTATAAAATGTATTAATTTATTTCGGCTGCCATTACAACGCAGCAATCCCTATTCTGATAGCCCTTTTCACATCCAAAAAAATCATAAAATGCCAAACCAAAAATAAGTTTTAAAATGTTGAATACAAAGAGCCAGGGTTCCACAATAAAGGCCCAAGAGAAGAAAAAAACACACCCTCCTCCCTTCTCTTTTTAAAAGATTTCTTTTTAGAGACAACTCGAGCTGTCACAGCTCTTTTTCCATTTCTCTTTCTCCTTTTGTTATTAGCAATAATAACAGCCCCAAAGCAGCATGTTTGTTTTTATGTACAAATCTTTGATAGTATCATGGAGAAAGAATTGCTGAACACCCATTGTCAACCCAATTTAAGAGCAAAATCTAGATTGAGATTTCTATGGAGAAGAGTTTTTTAAAATGAGTAACATGAATAAAAAAACTCTTACATATCTTCCGAAAGTGTCAGGGGACCAATTTTGGTTCTTTTTATTTAAAATTTAGCTCACCATCTACACCAATCAGCTTCCTCTATTAGAGGGGGCTAGGAAAAGGGAACAGCAAAAAAACCTACCTGGAAGTTCTTACTGTATCATACTAACTGAAAAGATAAAAAATGAAGAGTGTAAAAAGGAAGCAGATATCAAAATTTGTTCCACTCTTATCTAGCTCCATTTAAAAAAAAAACCTACTTTGGATACAAATGGTGGTTTTGGGACAAAAATAAGTATTGAGATGTTATAGAAGATGCATGATCTTATAGCTGGTCCCATTTCCTTGATGGGAAAGTCATGATGGATAAAGCAGTACAGGTCCCACAGAGGTATATCTTCTGAACCTTGTCTTATATCATGGCTACAACCCCTACCTTTTTAACTTTAATAGATTTTATTCCAGCTCCTTAAAACTTTGTGTGAATCTTTATGTTTCATTTGTGTTCCTTGTAAGCAACATACGGTTATATTATGTTCTTTAATCCATTCTGCTATACTCATCCATTTTATGGGAGAGTTCATCCAGTTCATATTTATAGTGATAATAATTATGTATTTTCCTCCATCCTATTCGTGTTTTCCTCTCTTTGCTTCTTACCCCCTCTTTACAGAGAAGAGAGTAGTGAGCAGGAAGGATTGTGCTCAACACCAGCACTCTATCTTTGATACAATCTGTTTACCTTTTCTCTTTCACTCACTGACTCCAGTCACAAGCTCTTACCCTTTTTTTCCTTTTAAGCCCCTTTTCATTATCCCCCATCCTTGGTTAGGATTTATTTTGCTTATTTTCCCTTTTGTAACCCCTTTTATTCCCTCTCCCTGTTCCCTCTTGTTTCCCTGTTGAATAAAATGTATTTCTGTACCAAACCTGGTATGTATAAATATTCTACCCTCCTTTGACCAGTTCAGATTAAAATGAGATTCAAATATCTCCTCCTCCAACTGTAATGGGAATTGGAATTTGAACATCTTCCCCGACCCTTAATAAGCCTAAATTGAACTTGAGGACCTTTCCTGATTTGAAAATAAACTCTGCCCCCTAATAAGCTGAATATGGTCACATGGAGCCTATGGTGGGAAGAGTTTGCCGAAAGGTGGAGCAGAGCCCACAGGAGAAGCAGGCTTTGATGGAGACTTGTTTTTCAGGAAGGCACAACTTTTGTTACTTTTTAGTCAAGTGAGTCACGAGGGTTGTGATGTTCTCTGACCCTGGAGAAGACTATATATACCTTTGAGACAAGTTTTTGCTTTGGGGCTCACTTTGGGAAGAGTTGTGTGATTTGACCAAAAGATACTCTGGACAGCCCTTGAGACCCCCAAGCTTTGAAAACCCAGATGTTGGTACTTCTCTCTCTGGTGACTGACTAGATATGGATATAATGGTCAGACAGTTACAAGCCCTGTCTGTTGAATTGTGTCATTTTCTCTGTCTGTATTTTTGTCGGCTTGTAACTTCTGTTTGTATTCTTTAAAGTTCAGGGTGCTGATTTCTTCCCCTGAACTAGGTAAATGATATATGTTTGATTGATTAAAGTAAGATTGCTAACTCTTTTTGAGTTGCTTCCTTTAGAAAAGCTCATCAAAGAACCTGAGCTAGCAGCCATCCTGGGTGTTCTAGGGTGCTTGCTGCTACACCCACCCTTTCTTCCTTGTTTATATAGTCTTTTACTTGCATATCCTTTATGTGTGATCATTGCCCACACTCTCCTCCCTCCTTTTTCCCTAGTATTTTCCTTTCTCTCTCCTTTTCCTTTCTTCTTTAAACAAAATTCCCAGGCTCTCTGTCTTATTTAACTCCCTCTCTGGTCCCTGATAATATTATGGTTCTAAGGGGACATTTGCATCATTTCCCCCTATTAAAATGTTAACTACTTTATCATTGTTTAGTCCTTTATGATTGCTTGTTCATATCTAGCTGTATGTTTCTCTTGATTCCTCTCTTTGTTTTTCAAAATTTCTATTCAGCTCTGGTCTTTTCATCAGGAATACATGATAAGTCTTCTATTTCATTAAAGGGCCATTTTTGCCCTTATAGTACTATGCACTGTTTTGCTGTGTATGTTATTCTTGGTTGTAAGCCTATTTATTTTGCCTTTTAGAATATCTTATTCCAAGCTCTTCACTCCATTTGAGTGATGTCTGTTACATCTTATTTAATTCTGATTGTAGCTGCTTGGTACTTCAATTCCTTATTTTTGGATGTGTGAAATTTTTTTTTTTTGATGTGCAAGCTCTGGATTTTGGCTATAAGATTTTTGGGAGTTTTCATTTTAAGTTTCTTTATTTTTTTTTAAATTTTATTTTAGTTTACATCATTCATTTCCATGAGATTTTGAGTTACAAATTTTCTCCCCATCTTTCCCCTACCCCTGCCTCAAAACAGCCATCCCCTTGTATGACCCCTCCCCCAATCTAATCTCTCCTATGTCCTCCCCCATCACTCCTCTAACTTTCCGATAGGGCAAGATGAATCTCCCTTCCACAGTGCCTGTGAATCTTAAGTTCCAGTTGGATGTAGTTAATAATATTAGTAATAATAATTGTATATATGTATATATAG
>JAQQSU010003168.1:0-14445 GCA_028627135.1 Pseudochirops cupreus | reverse complement strand
AATGCAAGAATGTACTCTAGGTGGGGCTTTTACCTCTTTATTTTTTGTGTGTCAGGGAGCGGGATGAGAGCCCCTGGATTTCATTCCTCCATCCCAACCTCTGAAAGTCTGGGCTGGTAGCTTCAAGAAACCCGATCGCGGGTTGCCAGCCCCAGGAAAAACCGCTGACCCCGCTATGGGCCCTGCGTTCCCTCCTACCCAGTTCCATCTGTCCTCACCTGGGCTGTGAGAGGGCTGCAGAAACCTCCGGCTCGGTGAGTCTGCTGGGTGGGGCTTCTCAGTCTGCCACACTCTGCTCTCAGGTCCGCGCTGGTGCCACCCCTGTGTGCTGCGTTCTCCCTGCCCTGACCTGATTAGGCACTTCTCTGGTCTGGGAATCTGTCACTCTCTGTCTCCCAATGGGTTCTGTCACTCTTAAATCCGCTCAAATTTACTTTTGAGTTCCCAAGGATGAAATTCTTGGGGAGCTTGGAGAAGTCACTGCTTACTCTCTGCCATCTTAGCTCCGCCTCCTTTCCTTCTATTTCTGTAATCACTTTGGGATAGAGACCTAGAAGTGGTATTACTGGATCAAAGGGTATGCACAGTTTTGTAGACCTTTGGACATAGTTCCAAATTGCTCTCCAGAATGGTTGAATCACTTCACAACTCCACCAATAATGCATTCCTCTTTTGTCATGTTAGCCAATCTGATAAGTATGATATGATGCCTCAGAGTCATTTTGATTTGCATTTCTCTAATCAGTGGTGATTTAGAGAATTTTTTTGTAAGACTATAGATACCTTTAATTTCTACATCTAAAAACTACCTGTTCATATCCTTCATATTTCAATTGGAGAATCACTTGTACTCTTATACATTTGACTCAGAGACACTGGCTGTAAAAAAAGCTTTTTCCCCAGTTTTCTAATTCCTTTCAAATCTTAGTCATATTGGCTTTGTATGTGCAAAACCTTTTCAATTTAATGAAATTAAAATTGTGAATTTTGTATTTCATAATGTTCTTGATCTCTTGTTAAGTCATAAATTCTTCTGTTCTCCATAGATCTGGCAGAGAACCTACTCCTTGTCCTCCTAGTTTGTGAACAGCATCAGACTTTATATCTAAATTATGTTCTCATTTTGATTTTATCTTGGTGTAGAGTGTAAGATGTTGGTCTTTGCCTACTTTATGCTATATAATTTTTTAGTTTTACCAATAATTTTGTTAAAGAGTGAGTTCTTATGCCAGAAGTTGGAACCCTTCAATATGTAAACCAGTAGATTTCTATAGTCATTATTGTGTCCTGCATACCTAGCCTATTCCACTGATCTACCACTCTGCTTCTTAGCCAGTACCAAGTAGATTTGAAGATTGTTGCTTTGCAATACAATTTAAAATTTGATACATCTAGACCATTTTCCCTTTCATTTCTTTTTATCAATGCCCTTGACATTCTGACCCTTTTGTTCTTCCAGATGAGTTTTGTTATTTAGTTTTAGCTCTATAAAATATTTTGGTAGTTTGAATGATATGGCAGTGAATAAGTAAATTTGTAAAGGTAGAAATTAATTTTTATTATATTAGGTCAGTCTACTCATGAGCAACTGATATATTTCCAGTTATTTAGATCTCACTTTATTTGTGTGAAAAGTGTTTTGTAATTGTTTTCATATAGGTCCTGGGTTTGTTTTGGCAGGTAGATTCTCAAATATTTTACAATGTCTAAAGTAACTTTAAATGGAATTTCTCTTTTTCTCCCTTGCTGTTGGACTTTGTTTATAATATATAGAAATGATGGTGATTTATATGGGTTTAATTTTTATCATGCAACTTTGTTAAATTTGTTTATTATTTCAGGTTTATTTTTTCACTTGATTCTCGAAGTACACCATCTTATCAACTGCAAAGAGTGAGAGTTTTGCTTCTTCTTTCCCTAATCTAATTTCTTCAAATTCTTTTTCTTCTCTTACTGATAAAGCTAACATTACTAGTGCAATATTGAATAATAGTGCAGATTATGAACATTTTGTTTGACCCATAATCTTACTGGAAATACTTCTAGCTTATACTTATTACATATAAGACTTGCTGATGGTTTTATATAGATGCACCTATCACTTAAGGAATACTCAATTCATCCCTACACTTTCTAGTGTTTTTAGTAGGAATGGGTGTTGCATATTGTCAAATACTTTTTCTGCATCTATTGAGAAAATCATATGATTTCTCTTAGTTTGGCTGTTGACATAGTGAATTATATTGATAGTTTTCCTATGATTGAACAAGCCCTGCAATCCTGGTATAAATTCTACCAGGTCATAGTGTATTATATTTGAAATCTGTTGCTGTAATCTCCTTGCTAATATTTTATTTAAAATGTTTCCATATTCATTAGCAAAATGGGTCTATAATTTTCTTTCTTTTTTGAATATTCCTTATTTAGTTAACAGCACCATATTTTTATCATGAAAGTTTATTTGGAGTCCTCTGCCAACTCTCGCAAACAGTTTATTTAGTATTGGAATTTATTTTTCTTTAATTTTTTTTTTTTTAAATTCACTTGTAAGTCCATCTGACCCTGTAGAATTTTCCCCCCTGGGAGTTTGATTTATTTATTTATTTTCTCTGAAATGGGGTTATTTAAGTATGTTATTTGCTCTTCTGTTAATCTGGGCAATTTATATTTTTGTAACTATTAATTTATTTCACTAATATTGTGAAATTTATTGGAATACAGTTGGGCAAAAAAACCTTCTAATTATGGTTTTAATTTCCTCTTCATTAGTGGTGAATTCACCCTTTTCATTTTTGATGCTGATAATTTGATTTTTGTCTTTCTGTTTTAAACAATCATCTTAAGCTTTATTATTTTATTGTTTTCTTGCCATAAAACCAGTTTTTAGTCCTATTTATTAGCTCAATAGTTTTCTTAATTTTTATTTTATTAATCTCTCCATTAGCTTTCAGAATCTCTAATTTGGTATTTAATTGGGGATTTCTAATTTATTTATTTCTTAGCTTTTTTGGTTGCATGTCCAATTCATTGATCTCTTCTTTCTTTATTTTATTCATGGAAGCTTTTGGATATATAAAAGTTCCCCTAAGAACCCCTTTTGTAAGTTCTTATAAGATTCAGCATATTGGCTCATTATTGAATCCTCTTGGATGAAGTTAATGACTGTTTTTATGATTTGCTGTTTGACCCAATCTTTCTTTAGGATAAGTTTATTTAGTTTCCAATTACTTTTTAGTCTATCTTTTCATGGCCCTTTATTACATGCAATTTTTATTGCATCGTGATCTGAAAAGGATTCATTTAATATTTTTGCATTTCTGCATTGGACTGTGAACTTTTTATACCGTAATATATGTTCATTTTTCTGTAGGTGACATATACTGCTGAGGAAAAGGTGTATTCCTTTCCATTTCCATTCAGTTTTCTCCAGAGGTTACACAATTCTACCTTTTCCAAAATTCTATTAATCTCCTTAACTTCTTTCTTGTTTATTTTCTTCTTAGTTTTATCAAGTTCTGATAGGGATTTCTTTCAAGAGGTAATTTGTGGACTTTATGATGACATTTTTTTTTCACTTCAATTCCAGGACTTCAGGGCAGTTTTCCTTGATGATCTTTTAGAAGCAGTTGTCCCAGCTCTTAATTTTTTTCTTCATTATGGCTTTCAGCTGGACCAATATTTCTTACATTATCTCTCCCAAATCTGTTTTCCAGGTTGTTCTTTTTCCAATGAGGTATTTTGTGTTTTCTTCCATTTTTCATTTATGTTTGACTGATTGTTGATGTCTCATATAGTGTTTACATTCTACTTACCCAGTTCTAATTTTTAATTAATTGATTTCTTCAAATAAATTTTGTACTACTTTCTCCATTTGGCTCATTTTACATTTTAGGGAGTTCTCTTCAGTGAGAGTTTGTGCCTCCTTTTCCATTTTACCAATTTTATTTTTTTGAGGAGTTGTTTTCTACAATCAATTTCTGTCTTTCCTTTTCCAAGCTATTGACTCTCTCTTGCATACCTCTCATTTCTTTTCCCAATTCTTTTCTTCTACCTCTCTTATTTGACTTTTAAAATACTTCTTGATTGGGGCACAGAGCCAAGATAGTGGAGTAAAAGCACAAACTTGGCATGGTCTCTGGCTCCAACCACTTCCAATATCTATCAAAAAATGACTCTAAACAAAGTTTAAAGCTACAGAACCCACAGAGAGACAGAGAGAAACAAATCTCCCAGTGAAGGCATACTGGCAAGTCAACAGGAAAGGTCTATTGCAGCACTATGGGAACCTAGCTCAGTCCCTCATGAGCTGTGGTTCCAGCCCCAAAACAGCCCTGACCAGGGGCTGACAGAGCACACTTCAAGAGAGTAAATCAACAGCATCTGTGATGCTTTCCAGTCTTCTCAACTCATAAATGACAAAGAGAAAATAAAATATCAGTGGAGAACATTTTTGGAATTGTGAAGGAAGAGTGTGGTCTGGCCACTTCCCCTGGGGAAAGAAGTTGCAGAGATGTGGCGGCTGCAGCTGCTGCTGTGTGGCTGCTTTCAGAGATCCCGGTCTGCAGATTATAGGGGGAGCAAGTGACCATTCAGAAGGTAATTCTTCTTGCTTTGACCTGCCTGGATCTAGATTGCAATCTTGGGTAGTGGTCCTGGGGTGTGTGGCTAGTGAGCCAGAAATTTTGGGGGCTGTAGTGAGGGCACTCAACTAATAGCTCTGGCAGCAGCAAAAACCACAGTCATTTTGGACAAAGCTCTCTCCACCCTGGAAGCAGAGTTATGCCATGGCCAAGAGTTCAAAAGTTAAGTAATTGGCAAGATGAGCAAGAACAGGAAGCACAATCAGACCACACAATCCTTTTTGGGAGACTAAAAGGATCAAAGAATGGAACTGGAGGAGGACAATGAAGTCAGATCTCCTACATCAAAAGCTTCCAAGAAAAATATGGACTGGTCACAGGCCATTGAGGAGCTCAAAAAGGTTTTTGAAAATCAAGTAAGAAAAGTGGAGGATAAATTGGGAAGATAAATGAGAATCATGCAAGAAAATCATGAAAAACAAGTCAATGACATGATTGAAGAAAATAACATCTTAGTTATATGTAGACTAAAGTAGACTAACTCAAATGGCAAAAGAGGGCCAAAAAGCCAATGAGGAGAAGAGTGCCTTAAAAAGATGAATTTGCCAGATGAAAAGGGAATTACAAAAGCTCACAGGAGAGAATAATTTCTTCAAAATTAGATTGGAGCAATTGGAAGCTAATGTCTATATAAGAAATTAAGATACTATAAAACAAATCCAAACAAATCAAAAAAATACAAGACAATGTGAAATATTTCATTGGAAAAACCATTGACCTGGAAAATAGATCCAGGAAAAATAATTTAAAAATTATTGGATTACCTGAAAGCCATGATCAAGAAAAGAGTCTAAACAGCATGTTTCAACAAATTATCAAGCAAAATTGCCCTGATATTCTAGAATCAGCGGGCAAAATACAAATTGAAAGAATTCACTGATTGCCTCCTGAAAAAGATCCCAAAAAGAAAACTCCTAGGAATATTATAGCCCAATTCCAGAGTTCCCAAGACAAGGAGAAAATACTACAAGTAGTCAGGAAGACCCAATTTGAGGATTATGGGAACACAATAAGGATAACACAAGACCTAGCAGCTTTTACATGTGTTTGTGTGTGTGTGAATGTATAAGAACACAATGGAGGGGAAGAGCAGGAAGATGAAAGGGAATGGATCAGTCTTACTCTCGTATTTGGCTTAAGGAGGGAATAACATACACATTCAATTGTATATCTTACCCTACAAGAAAGCAGGGGAGAAAGGGATAACAGGTGGAATGATAGAAGGGAGGGCAGATTGGGGGAGAGGGGTAGTTAGAAGCTAACACTTTTGAAAAGGAACAGTGTCAAAGTAGAAAATAGAATAAGTGGAGGGTGGGATAGGATGGAGGGAAATGTAGTCAGTTTTTCACAATATAATTACTATGGAAATGTTTTGCATAACTACACAGGTACAACCTATGTTGAATTGCTTGTTTTCTCAGTGGGGGTGGGGGAGGATGGAAGAAAGGAATCTGGAAATCAAAGTTTCAAAATAAATGTTTATTTATTTATTTTTTTACATGCAACTGGGAAATAAGATATACAGGCACTGGGATATAGAAATCCCTCTTTCCCTACTAGAAAGTTAGGAAGGGATGGAGAAGGATGTAAGAGAGAACAAATTGGGGGAAGGGATGTTCAGTAGGCTTTTTATTTTGGGGTGAGGTGTAGGGAAATGGTAGTGAGAATATTTATACCTCAAAATCTTGTGGAAATGAATGTTTTAAACTAAAAATAAATATATAAATTGGAAAATAAAATAAAATCCTTCTGGAGTTCTTCCAAGGGGACTGTTTTGGGATTGGGACCAAGTCATAGTCTCCTTTGATGTTTAGGATGTGTGTATATTGACAATTTTGTCCTCTTCTGAATTTGTGCCCTAATCTTCCCTGTACACATAATAAGAATCTATGGTCATTGTCTGTTTCTGCTTTTTACTATTGCTTGACTTTTAATGTTGAGCTCTCCTGGTGGAGCACAGGGGGCACTGACCCCAGATTCTTGTCATAGGGGAACAGGACCTGGTCACTGACTTTGTGTTCTAGGGCCGCAGGTGCTTATAGATGGAGGTTTTCTGGGTCTGGCAGCCTACCTAATGTTGAGCTGGGGTCAACAACCCTGAACCTCTCAAGTTGGAGGTGGGGTCTGTCCCTTAAATTATGCCTACTCAGTCAGGCTGCTTTGATGCATAGAAAGGCTTGGCCACTGGAGGACACCTGCCCACTTGAAGATGTGCCTCCTGGAGTTGTGCTGAAGCACAGGAAAGTTTGATTGCTGGAGGATATCTGCCTACTGGAGAATGTATGGTTTCCTGAACTAGAGTCTAATGGTTCCCCTTCCTCTGTAAAGACATTCAGGGGACCGAGTATTGTTGCTGGCCTATACCACCACCATCCGTCTTAGGATCTCCCCACTGGTTTGCTGAGGTGTGGCTTGTTGGAATGCCTCCCATCCTTTACTGTCCTCCTTCATAAAAGCAAGAGAAACTTTTCCTGTTAATCCCCTAAGCTTTTTAGCCTACAAGAATACTGACCCCTGTCTTTCTGTTGGCTCAAGTGTTTCAGGGTTTTTTCTGGAACAATATTTTCTGGGCTCTCAGAGGTCAATTAGTGAGAGTGAAAGCAACTTAATTCTTACCCTCCAATCTTGGCTCTCTTGGCTCCCAGTAGTCTCTCCTCTTTCTTTTTGTAATTTACTCTTTGCTGTCCTTTCTTTCCCATTTTTTTTTCTTCTACTGCTCTTATTTGATTCTTGTTGTACTCATGTATACTTCATTTTTTTTTTCTACTTGAGGTCTTTTTTGTAGCTGTTCTGATTTCAATGTCTTTTTTTGAGTTTGTATCTTGTTCTTCTCACTCACCATAATAGATTTTTATGCTAAGCTCCTTTTCTTTTGCTCATTTTTCTACCTTATTTCTTGACTTGAAAATTCCTGTTAAAGTACTCAATTCCTGGCATTGGAGTTAGGGGTGGAGTGGAACTGGTTTAAGTTCCAAGATTTTTCACACTGCTGTTTTAAAAGGTAGTTCTGGGGATGTGGAAGTTTTCAGTGCTTCAGAAGTGCTATGACTTATGTAGATGTATTATAGTCAGTTGTCTCCTCTTCTACATTCTCGTCCTTACACAGGGAGGGCCCCTGATGTCTTTGGATTGCATTTGATACTACCATCCTTTAATAGTAACAGAAACTGTTCCATAGGTTCCTGAATCATTTGAGAATAAAAGTGATGATATACCTCTTCTCCTGCTCTCTCTCAACTAAAATTGCTTCTCTCTGCCCTTAAAATATGACCTAGAAGTTAGTATAGACAACAGAGTTACCACACTTCACTAGTCTTATGTTTAATGCTAGCACAATGGTCCCCTTTCATTTTTTTCTTACTAGTTAGCAGATCTTCTTATTATCTCTGGCATAAGAATTAACAAAGCTGCTACTGCTTCTGTTCCCATCACTTAGTCCTGCCACTGTTGTTTCATCTACATGGGCTTCAGGCCATTCCCCCACCCCATATCAGATTTCTCTTACTCACCTCCAAAACTAACATTTCATTTACTCTGCCACTCCAGAATTTGATTTAAAGCTTACTTTTAAAGTTGTTTGTAGTCAAATCTTTCTCTACTCTGTCATCTTGGTTTGCCTCCAAATTCTTAAAAGACAAATTAAAGGAATTGGAGGAGTAGGTAGTAAAAGTATACTACTAGGTAACATCAACTTTACTCTTCATAATGTGGATAAAATCTAACTGAAACAAAAAAGAAACAAGTTAAGGAGATAAACAGAATTTTAGAAAAATAGTTTTATAATAAATTTCTGGGAAAATTGAACAAGAATAGAAAGGAGTATACCTTTTCTCAGTTGTACATAGACACCTCACAAAAACTGACCATGTATTAGGTCATAAAAAAAACACAAACACATGCAGAAAAGCAGAAACATTAACTATTGTGTTTCTATTTTTAATTGATTTATTTACTTTTAATTTACAAGATTCAGATCCGTAATCTCTTGAGTTTCCAATTTTCTCCCCTTTTTCCCCTTGCCCATGGCGGCATGCAATCAAGTATAGGATCTACAAATACTTTCAAATTAGACATTAGTCTGATTGTACAAAAGGGTTGTAACTGATGGAATGAACAATGGAAAAGAGGAAACAAAACCTAACATGGAAAGGAAAGGGAGTATGTGGTTTGCTTCTGCCTCCACTTAAACTCTACTCTTTCTGGATCTTTCTCTAAATGTAGACATCTCCTTCCATCCTGAGACTTTTAGAATTGTCTTATAACTGTGCTTTGCTGAGAAGAGTCCAGTTTATCAAAATTGGTCATCATACACATGTTGGGTCTGTCATTGTGTACAAATTTCTTCTGGTTCTGCTCTTTTCACTTACCAACAATTTGATGAGGGTTGTATTGGAGAAACTGGTTGTAAAAATTATTTCCCAGTTTCCCACTTCCCTCTTAATCTTGGTTACACTGGCTTTTCTGTACAGAAACTTTTTAATTTAATGTAATCAGGATTATCCATTGTGCATTTTATAATGCTCTCTAACACTTCTTTGGTCATAAAGTCTTCCCCACTCCATAAATCTGACAGGTAAACTATTCCTTGGTTCTACGGATTGCTTACAATATCAGCCTTTATACCTAGATTGTGTACCCATTTACACTTGATTTTGGGATATGGCATTAGATAATGGTTTATACCCAGTTTTTGCCATACTATTTTCCAGTTTTCCCAGCAGTTTTTGTCAAATAGTGAATTATTACCCCCCAAAGTTGGGTCTTTGGGTTTATTAAACAGTAGATTACTGTAGTCATTGACTATTGAGTCTTTTGTACCCAGTCTATTCCATTGATCCACTACTCTATTCCTCAGTCAGTACCAAGTAGTTTTCATGACTGCTGCTTTATAATACAGATTAAAACCTGGTATGGCTAGGCTACCTTCCTTAGCATTACTTTTCATTAATTCCCTTGATATTCTGGACCTTTTGTTCTTCCAAATGAATTTTGTTACTATTTTTTCTAGCTGTATAAAGTCAATTTTTGGCAGATTGATTTGTATGGCAATAAATATGTAATTTAATTTAGGTAAAATTGTCATTTTTATTATATTAGCTCAACCCAGGCATGAGCAATTGATGTTTGTTTTTTTTTCCACTTAGTTAAATATAACTTTATTTTTTTTTTTGAAAAGTGTTTTGTACTTGTGTTCATACAGGTCCTGGGATTGTTTTGGCAGGTAGATTCCCAAATATTTTATAATGTCTACACTGACTTTAAATGGGATTTCTCTTACTATATCTTGGTATTGGACTTCATTGGAAATGTATAGGAATGCTGAGGATTTATGTGAGTTTATTTTATATCCTGCAACTTAGCTAAATTTATTTATTGTCTCAAGAAGTTTTTCACTTGATTCTCCCTAATGATAAATCCCCTTAAAAAGATGGATTTACCTGTGAATTCTGTCAGATATGTATGGTACAATCAACTTTTACATTAAATTAACTATCAAAAAAACAGACAATAAAAGAATCATACCAAATTCCTTTCATGATCCAAATATGGTGCTGACACCTAAACAAGGAAGAGCAAATAAAAGGTGAAAGACAGTTAATAGATGAATTTTCATAATTGCTGCAGAAATTAAAAAAAAATACTAGCAAGGAGATTGCAGCAATGTATAACAAAAATCATACACCAGGGATGCAAGGCTCACTTGATATTAGGAAAACAAAATCCATAATTGCCTGCATCAGTAATAAAAAATGGCACAAACCATATGATTATCTTAATAGATATAGAAAAGTCTTCAAAAAATATAACACCCACAATTGTTAAAAATACGAGAAAGCCTAGGAATTAATGGAGACTGTCTTAAAGTAAGTTTAATTATTTCATTTGTTTTTGCCTCTTCATGATTCCATTTGGGATTTTCTTGGAAAAGATGCTGGAGTGGTTTTCCATTTTCTTCTCCAGCTTATTTTGCAGATGAGGAAACACAGGCAAAAAGGGTTAAATTCCTTGCCCAGATAGTAAGTGAGGTTGGATTTGAACTCAGGTTTTCTTGACTTCAGGTACAGCATTCTATCCACTATGCTAGTATTTGCCATCATAATGATAACTAGTGTATATTTAAAATCAAGAATATACATTAGGGGAGGATAACTGGTGCAGTGAATAGAGAACCAGCCCTGGAGTCAGGAGGACCTGAGTTCAAATCTGGCCTGAGACACTTGACACACTTACTAGCCATGTGACTTTGGGCAAGTCACTTAACCCCAATTGCCCTCCAAAAAAAAGCAAAAAAAAATTTTTTTTAATGAATATGCATTATCTGTAATGGGAATAAACTGATGTCCTCTCAGTAGGATCAAGAGGGAAGCAAGGATGCCTATTCTCACCACTCTTATTCAATATTGTACAAAAAATTCTAAGTATAGCAATAAAGCAGGAAAGATAAATTGAAGGAATGGAAATAGCCAATGAGGAAGCAAACTGTTGCTGTTTACCGACATCATAGTATACTAAGAGACCTCAAGAGAATCAACTAAAAATGTTATTAAAACAACTAAATAATTCTACCAAACTTGAAGAATATTAAACAAACCTACATAAATCACCAACATTTTTATATGTAACCAAGAAAATCCAGCAGAAAACAGGAGATATTTCATTTAAAATAACTCTCAGACAATATAAAATATAGAGGGAGCAACTACTGAGATAAACCAAGTGACAATATGAACACAATTTCAAAATAATTTTCACAAAAATGAAGACATCTAAATAACCCGAGAAAATTAATTTCTCATGGATAGACTAAATACAATAAAAATGTCAATTATACCTAAATTATACTTATTTAGCACCATAAAAATAAACTACCAGATAATATTTTATACAACTAAAAAAATTAATGAAATTTAATTGAAGAACAAAATGTCAAGGATATCAAGGTAATAAATGAAACAAAATATTAACAAAGGCAGATTTCCAACTATATTAAAAAGAAATAATCATCAAACAATCTGGTTAAGGTTAAGAAATAAAACAGTGGATCGGTGAAATAAATTAGGAGCACAATACACATGAGTATAATAAATGAGTATAGTAATCTAATGTTTTAGAAGCACTGAAACACAAACTTCGGGGGCAAGTCTTCACCATTTAACAAAAAAATGTTGAGAAAACTAAAAAGTAATTTTGAAGAAACACCAAATACATCAACATTGTATAATTTACACCAAATTAAGGTCTAAATGGATAAATGATTTAGACGTAAAGATGGAAATGTTAATAAATGAAGGGAGCATGGCAAACATTCTCTTAGATCTTTTGACAAGGGAAGAAAATATGAACAAACACTTGAGATGATTGTGGGAAGTAAAATGGATAATTTGATTATATAAGATTCTTTAAAAAGTTTTTGAAAAACAAAACCAATGTAGGCAAATTAGAAAGCAGGAAACTGGGAAGAATTTTTTATAGCAAATTTCTCTGATAAAAGCCTCATTTCTGATATGTAGGCCGCCAATTAATTAATTGTCAATAGTTATAAAGAGGCAATTTTGAGAAGAAACTAAAGCAATCAAAACTCACATAAAAATGTCTGATATCATCCTCTGAGACATTACTTTACCCTATCAAATTGGCTAATATGACAGAAAAGGAAAAAAAATGCTAAAACTGACGAGGGTGTGGAAAAATTGATTTATTAATGCATGTGTATGGAGTTGTCAATTCCTACAAACATTCCAGAGAATAATTTAGAACTTTGTCCAAAGAGTTATGCTTATCCTTTGACCCAGCAATACCATCACTATAGGTCTATACTCCAAAGAGGTCAAAGAAAATGGACAAGGACTTATTTGTCCAAAAAAAAAATTATACTCATTGTTTTTGGTAGTGAAAAATAATTAAAAATTGAGGAGATAGTCATCAATAGAAGACTGTTTGAGAATTTCTGTACAAGTTGTGGTATATGATTGTGGTAGAATACCATTGTTCTAAAAAAAAAGTATGAGCAATTTTCAGGAAAATGTGGGAAGACTCATGAATTGATTCACAGTGAAGTGAGCAGAACCAAAATAACATTTTAAACAGTAAAAGCAATATTCTAAAGATGATTAACTGTGAATGACAGCTATTCTTATTAAAACAGCAATACAATGCAATTCTAAAAGACCCATGCTAATCACCCTCAGGGAGTGGACTAATGAACTCTGAATATAGATTAAAGCATACTTTTTAAATTTGCTTTTTCTTTAATATTTTTCATATTTTTGCCCCAAAATCGCTAATAGGAAATATGCTTTGTATGACACACATGTTTAATTGATATCATGTTGTTTGCTTTATTTAATGGGTGAGAGGGACTTGAGACAGGAGAGAATATGAAACTCACTTTTTTTAATGTTAAAATTTTTGAAATAGGTCTAGATCAATGTGTTTTTTCCATTGGTCTAACATGATCAGAGGTGTGTATTACAAAAATATTCTAATGAAACACAATTGATGATGGTTGTTATGAAGAGTCTTGAATTATTGTTTTTTTGAGTCAATATTCATTTCAATACTCAGATTGAGGGACATAGGAAAAAAGAGAAAATATGGAAAGTTAATATTATTTAAACATATGTAATACGTCAAAATGGAATGAAAAGCATGGAAAAATGCTTAATGAAGTTGTAATTTATTATAATAATTTTCCATTCTTCCATATGTATGTAAAAGGGGAGACTACTTATAAATATGATCATGCCAAAATATCTGTTAATTCTCTCAGATTAATAAGTAGTTAAGGTGAAAAAACAGTTTGTAATGACTATTCATATTACTTTAATGAGAAAATGAAATAATTCACACTTTAGGAAAACCTAAATTAAGATATTATACTATAACCTAAAATATTCAACTTAAAAGAAAAACCAACTTATTGGAATATGAAAAATAAGTTACGAAGATTTTACTCACAAAAAAGAATTGAAGAATAAAATTACCTAGTCTGAACCTTTTATTTTACCCATGAAGAATCCCAGATACATGGAGCCAAGATGGCGGCGTTGCAGTAGCAACATATCGCAGCTCTCACATAGCCACCCCAAAGTACCCATAAAATAGGACTCTAAACCAATCCTAGAACTCCAAAACACACACAAAGATACTTCCCACTAAAGTCAGCTCAGCTACGAGGAACCATATCAGCACTGTGAACTGAAACCAGCCTGGCCTGAAGCTGTGGCTGTGCCCTGGGGGCAGCTGGATGGGAGGAGTGGAGGAGCCTCAGGTGAGCGGATTAGCGGAAGCTGCAAGCAGCATTCAGTACTAGCTCAGTGGGGATTGAGAATCTAGGAGAGTTAAGCAGTCCAGCTGGAAGGCCTCCAGAGCAGAAATGCAAAATGCAGAGGTTTTGCACCCACCTCCATGTTGCAGCTTCCCGCCCGCGGCCTGCAGACAGCAGGGGGACTAAGCAATTTTTCTGAGGCCACTGCTCTGGCATTGAGCGCCCTGGATCCGGATCGCCATCTTGGGCCTCAGTCTTGGAGTCTTCATTATCCACTCTGCCAGAAGTAAGTAGGAAGAGTCCCAGCATCTTCCTGTGAGCTACGGCAGCCGGGAGGACCCTAGCGATTTGGGACAGAGCTTTCCCTTCTGGAAGCAGAGCCCCACAGAGATTTAAAAAAAAACAATCACAGACTGAACAACCACGAGTAAGAATAAGCATAAGAAGCAAAGTAAGAACAGCTCCCAAATCCTAGATTCCTTCTTTGGGTAAAAGAAAGATCATGGGAGAGAGAGGGAGGAGGTGAGCACAGCCAGA